>JBAMMX010000006.1:26640397-26945397 GCA_037126225.1 Dillenia turbinata | reverse complement strand
TTTGAAGTTTTTCTTACTAATTGTGTCTTGTTTTTGGAGTTTTAATTGGTCTATTGTATTCGGTTAAGGCCATGGCTAAGCCACAAATTTATATTAGAGTCTGCAAAATACAATATGCCTAGTTCGGTATGTTCACCTTGATTAATTGAGTTGGCAATAAATATGATATAATATTGGTCACCCTTTTCAAAATGGACTCATCACATTTACAGTTGTATCAAGTATGGGTCCTTTCTTCTTTTGCATATTATCTTGTTAGCTTAGATGGCAAGGCTTTGGTCATACTTATCTATGAGGCTGTTCTGGGGAAGTTGTGCCCATTTGGAGAAGCCAGGGATTGTAGTCCTCGAGAAGGGGAGGAAAATTTTTTTAACAATTCTTTTTCTTCATAAAAATTTTTAATGTCGATTTCTATGCGTATCCTAACATCTTTGAATTCAAATTATTCATGAAGGACTCGTAAACATCAACTAAATTTATGCCAGAAAAGCACAAGGTATTAACTTCAACAAACACTGCATTTTGACTTTGGTTGTCCTGAACATAAAAAAGATTAGGAGGGCCAAAGGCAATGCTGCTTTACTTGATCCAGACCTCCCCACTCTCCTCCAAGCTCCATGATTGCATAGAAGCATTAGTGAATGCCTCTGGAGCAATCTAGTATGTTTCTTCATGGATTGCTATCTATGCATTCGTATGATTCCTTACATGACCTGCCTCTGAATTTGCAGCCTTCCAGCCAAATTGGCCAAGGGAATGGATTTGCCGGGATTTGCTTCTAGTAATCGTAGAAGCAGGGATGGTACAAACCCTGGATTAGGCTCTCCCAATTCTCAGACTGCTTCCGTGTCTCGATTTTCAGAGAGCTCAAAAAACAATTCACGGCCAGCCAACCGCCTGGGCCTTCTGTCACAGGAATTCGCACTTAGAAGCAAGGAGTTAAATCAAGTGACTGAATGTGATAAGATGAGCACAGATGGAGATCTAAACAAGGACTCAAAGAGCACAGAAGGTCAACTTGATACCAACCAATTTCACTTCTCAATTTACAAATGGGCGGGCAAAAGAGTACCACTCATGTTGCCCCTTAGGGGAGGAAGTAGATTAAGGGTATCCTCAAGCACTAATGGAAGGATTGAAAGTGAGATTGTGGTCAGTTTAATGCCTGCAGCTGCTACTCTGCCTGATCCCAACATGTCTGTAACTGACAAGAGCTTTTCACCAGAGACAATGCCCTCCAATATTGAGTTGGAGGAAAAACAGGGTGGATCATCTCAGGACACAATCACTCAGTTTGAGTGTGAACCATACCAGAATATTAAGGAAGTAGTTACTGCTATGCCAGAATCAAAGACTAACAAGAACCTTATAAGTACCATTGCCAGAGTCCCCCAAAATCATAAATCTGGTGGCACTTCAAAGGAGAAAATATTGGATTCCCTACATGAGGTAAATTCCAAAAAAGAAATTGAGAAAGAAACTTCTACAGCTATGCAAGAGCCTTGCAAACCTGAGCTGAAATCTCTGTGCTCTCTCTTTGATGAGAATAACGAACCAGGTTAATCCCTTTACAAGTTCTATAATGAGTTAATATCTCCAACTGTCTACCATCTTTCTGTAACTAAATGCATTTGCCATTCCCAGGCCATGCCAAAAAAACTGGAGAGAAGGGAAAGGCTAGCATGGAGAAAAATGTGAAAAAGACACTTCAAAATGCAGATAGTATGAAAAAATTAATGAAAAAGGGTGAAAGAAGAGTCAGTTCAGATCATGCAAATGCTGGTGATTTTAGCTCCCCAGATCCACTGACTGAACCAGGGGACAAACTTGGTAAAAGTGGTGTTAAGGGGAGAGTTAAAGATTTTGTCAAGATTTTCAATCAGGAAACTTTTTCAAAGAGCTCTAGATGGAAAGACAAAGAAGTTTCTCGAGCTGAGAATGAAGCAGACATCATGAAAGCTAAAGTGGAAGACAAAGTGCCTTTGTCTGACATCAGCACAAAGAAAACATCTGATGCCTCTGCCATGGTATTCAGCTTCAATATTTTGAGTTTAATTAACTGGAATGAACTAGGAGTTCATACTTGCTCTTATGTTCCCTTTTACTATTTTCTGATCATTGTCCTATTTTTAATTTTTTTTTCCAGGCTGACGAAAGTCTGAAACAGTCAAAAAAACAATTAAATGGAAATAATAACTACAAATTATTTGATGATTCATTTGGACAGAGAGACTGCACAACTTCAAATTCTGGTCAGTTTGAAAGAGTTGTTTCTCATCTTCATATAATTTTGCAGATGACAAAACAATTTGATGATTCATTTCTAGTTCTCTTTTTAGGGTCCAACAAAGCATTTCTTGTTAGAGTTGCACGAGTAATTCTACAGTGCCTTAAAATCATCTTATTGTATCAAGTAAATGGAATCAGGCCTGTTGGAGTTCATCACATTTCCCCTCTTAATCATGAATTTATAGTACTTTTGGTTAAGAAATTCCATCAAAATAGTAATGAAGTTCTGGAATTATGCTTGGTAGGATGAAGCTGCTCTTTTTGCAGTTTGACATGGAAAATATGGTAACTGATGAAAAGTTACAATAAGGTTGACATTATGGTTTAACATATGTAGTTGAATATGTTAGGTTTTTTGTCTATAAGTTTTACTGTATCATATGGAAGGTCTTGGTCGAGAATTTAGGGGGCAAATCTGCCATCAGATTTTATTCTTCGCTAAATCCATCCAGCTGTAGGCGCAAAATGCATATTCATGTGTTAGTTCAGACGTCTCAAGATAAAGTGGGTACAATTATATTCGGAGACAATTCTTGATGCATTTTGTTCACAGAATCGGTACCTGATGGTTCTGAGGCTGCATATGAGAATCTGGATGACTCCTTTCAGGCGAACTTTGTGGTATGTAATTTATTTTATTATTTTTTTGTCTCAGTCATTTTCAAGATTTAGTGAAGAATAATATTGCATCTGTTGATCATCTTGTTCACTTGGTGCACCTTTAATAGGTTAAAGAAATATCTGAAGGCCAGAGTAAAGTGCTACAAGCTGGTCAACATCGGGAAGATATCCAAGTAATGCAGATTCAGCAAGTGTTTTGTGATTTCCTTTGTACATTTCACCTTTGGATTTGTTAATGCGTCTTCTGTGCTATGCAGGTTTCGGATGCTAAAATACGAGAATGGTCAAGGGGAAAGGAAGGAAATATCCGTTCACTGCTATCAACTTTGCAATATGTTAGTGCCATATTTTTTTATTTTATTTTATATTCTATGCTCATGCTCCTTTAGTTTGCAAGGAATGACAATTTTTATTCTTGATCTCGCACTACTGTTAAGCTTTTTCATGAATTTGATGTCAGAATAAATCTTACAACAACCATCCTTAAATTCAAATTATATCTTGGTCTCTCTCACTGTTGTCTATTCTTAGGTTCTCTGGCCTGAGAGTGGATGGAAAGCTGTGGCCCTTGTTGATATAATTGAAGGAAATGCAGTGAAGAGAACTTACCAGAGAGCCTTACTTTGTCTACACCCTGATAAATTACAGCAGAAAGGTGCCGCCACTTACCAAAAATACATCGCAGAGAAAGTTTTCGATATATTGCAGGTACTAAGGTCATCTATTTACGTGTACACAACTCATATTGAATAAACAAGAGAATCCATATGCAGTTTCATTATTTCCTTAATTGTATAGAAATATGTAAAATATAGGTTTAATATAGATCAATCTATAATATACATCTTCATATATCTATTCATATATAATTTTCAACTTTTCTTCTTCTTGGGCCCAATAGCAAGTTCAAGATGATATCTCATACTCTTCTGCATTATCTTGTTTGCTTGTGCACTGATCATATTGCTTCTAGTAATTTACCTGAGAAAGCTCAAGTGATTTTTTTTTTTTTTTTTGGGTTTGGTTTAGGAGGCTTGGACTGAATTCAACTCACTTGGTTCACTTTAAATGGTGACCTCGTAACACTAATGGAGCATCTACAACATGGATGAATGATGGTCCTCAGTCTTTGTAAGTTCCTAATATCCACATAATTATCTATCTGATTTATTCTGATCAAAAAATTAAATAAATAATTATCTGTCTGATTATGTGTTTATGTTTGTGTGATTATTGATTTAATAAAAGCCAGAAAAGGGGGGAAAAAATTTTGTTGAGAAAAATGGAATCTGGGAAAAGGTTTCCTAAAATTTATTTGGGTTCATAAACATTCGAAGAAAGTATTCTCATATATGTGTGAGAACTGAACAAACGCCAATTTGTTAGAATAGATATTGGTATATAGACATGAGACAATAATCCTAATAAGCTAAAATTAGCCTAAATTCTGACTGACATCTGATTCAACTTAATTACCTAAAAGTTACATATGGACTGCAAAAGGACTCGATTCAAATTTGAGTGCTTATGGCCAATTTTGCCTTCTCAACTCATTTGCTTGGCTTGAGCCTAGGTGCAGCCCAAAGCCCAAAGCTCAAAGCTGATTTCCTTGTGGAGATTATGAAATTGTGGATAGGAAACTCTGGTTTGCAGTTAATCAAATAATACACCAGCATAAGTTTTCCATTTGTAGGACTTACCGGAGAAAAGGTTTTTATAATTCATCTGAGAGAGGTTAGCTTCCAGACGCCGTGTACTGCTTGGATTATATGGATGATAATATATTAAGTGTTTTGTTTCTGGGCAAAGTAATACTCTAGTAAAGCATTAACTAAATTTGGCTATACAAAATCAGAGTAAGAGCTTAAGAGCTTGGTCGGAGGATTTTTTTGTTGGGAAAAATAAATTTATGTAAAATTATACCAAATATCGAGTTAAACCATCAGAATTAAAAAAATTTAATAAACTGAAATTGAAATCCATATCGGATAAAAGTGTATCTGATTCTATAGTCAAAGACTGAATAGAGTGAATTCTTGATTCGACCTTCGTATAAGCAGAATCCTGGATACGGTCTTTCAGGTCATATGTATTCTCATAAATTCTCTCTATATGATGGGGGTATTAGGGAGAAGAGGGAAAATTTGTTTAGGGAATAAAAACTTTTTTTTAAATTGGGGGGTTTTTTTTTTTTAAAAAATTATTAAAAATAAAAAAAGTCTTTAATCAAAACTTTAAATTTTTTTTTTTTAACCCTTCATAAATAGTAAATGTCTATTGGTATCTACACATTAATTTATTTCCATATCTTTTGAGATATTTAAACCCAATTACAGAATTTTTCAAATTTATCATATCACTTTCATATAAACTTAACTTATGAACTTGACAGTATGCAATATATAATTATTTTAACATATAAACCCAATATTGGATTAATGATCTAACAATTTTTCACTTGGGCTATATGTGAAACCTTATAATTATGTAATTGCAAAACGACTGAATAAGTTTAACTTTTCTATCAATATTAAAATGTATTTACAACCAATCTAATCCATCAATCATATCAACTTAGAATCAATACAGTTTTTGTTACATTTTTTTCGTAACTCAACCCTCAATGGTTACGTAAATTGATATAACCGAATGACATAGATCATGATATGGATGCGTAGCATGGAAATGTCATGCAACGTGATTTTTAACATACCTATTTCCGATTGATCATCTTTAATGAGATCAACCATACTTAATATCAGAGTATGATTCAAAACTGAATCCTTATTTCCATAAAAAATAATCTTAAAATATCTTAAACTGAAATAATCCAAAAATATCTATATTACATTAGTATCTAAAATTACAAACTCCCATTGAAACTGAATATCTTTAAATGAAATGACACCCATACGAGTAGTGCGCACATGAACCTTTTGGGTAACAGTCCCTTTAATAAATGGATCCGTAATTGTGGAGATTGTAATAACGTACTTTATAAACAATTATTTACTTTGAATCATTTTCTTAAATGAAATATAAGACTATTGAACTATTGTCACACAATAATCTGAGTGGTCTGTTAATACCATCTGTGACAAAGTTTCATAATCATATTCCATAATTGGATGTCTTATAACACGCTATGAATTCTGCCGTTATGATGGAAGAGATTATAAGAGACTATTTAATATATTTCCAAAAATGATTCATCCTGCTAGCGTGTAGCATATTGTAACTTTTATACTAACTTGATATCCCATAAAATCAAATTCAGTATATCGAATGATCTCAAACTAATCTGACTTCCGATACATGAATATATGTCTTTTTACTCTTTGTAAGTATTGCAAGACCTATTTTGTTACTTACCAAAACTCTATTTCCGATTTGCTTAAATTTCTGCCCAACATTTTCGTAATGTACGCAATATCCAAATGCGTACAGATTAAATCATACATCAGAGTCCATACTATTAACGTGTAAGGAATTTTCTGTATTTTCCTATATTTAAGATCATTTTCGAGGCACCGATAGAGACTAAATTTGTCTCCCTTACCGTATGAGTATTTCCTCAGTACTTGCTCCCACGGAACTTGTGATATTCATAATTATCAACCAAATTTCATCTTAAATTCTAATGAAATAAAAACTTGATGAAATTTGTAATATCACTGTTGGGATGATTGTATGAATTTTATCTCTCCCTTCACGGTATTGGTTTTTGGAGGTGGTTGAGTTTGTTCTTTCGAAATAGAGAGTTCTCTAACATTATCTAATAATCCCTTTCGGAATATCAACATATTTCTCTTAAAAGACAATGTCTCTAACCATATCTCCCCTCGCAAACTCAATATCCTCAAAGAATTGGACATAAAATTAATATCCCTTAAACTTTTCAGAGTATCCTACTAATCAACTAACTGTCATAATATCCGATTTTCTTTTATTAGGTCTAATAGACCTAATCTTAGTTGGACAACCTCAACCGTGTAGATATTTTAGATTAAGACGTATACTGGTCTAAAGTTCTTATTGGGTTTCAGTAGTTGCCTTAGTGGGAAACCCTGTTCAGGATGTATGCTGCAATCTCGATTGAGTCATATCATGAATAATTGTCTATAAACGTGATAAAGTATATTTGACCATTCTAAGAACCAAAAAGAATGACTCATAGATATCTGTATGTATTAGTTCTAAGATCTCTGAAGTCCTATTGGCTTCAATCCCCTTTTATTGGTTTGTTTTTCCTTTATATAATTTACACAAATATCAAAATTTGTGAAATCAAAGAAATCAAAAATTTCTTCTAACACAAGTCTTATTATTCTCATTTTAGAGATATTACTCAATCTCTTGTATTATAATAGAGAAAAATTCTCATTGGTAAATTTAAACTGTGTACTTCGAGTACTATATTGCAGGGATTCATTAAATGAAATAACAGTATCAATCTAATATAGATTATCAAATCTTGATAGAAAACTGGAATCAACTTATTTGGACTCAAGAAACTAACCAATTTTTCTATTTTCGAAAGAACAAGTAAAACATAATCTGTCCAATAAAAATAGAAATCAAATTCCATCTAAAAGATGGAATAACAAAAGTTTCAATAAGAACCAAATATAAATCGATTTTCAATGATAATCTAAACTTTTCTATCACTATAATTAAAACTTTATTGTCATCGTTTATGTAGATGTATCTTTCATCATCAATTGATGATCGACAATTTAGGAAACCCTGCATAGACACACTGATATAAATAATCGCAACGGAACCTGACCACCGAGTATGTCCTGATATCGAAATTAAGTTAATATCAGAGCAAACCAAATTAAGAAATATATTTTTCTTCGCACATCAAACGTGATAGTTGGTAAATTTTCTTTTTCTTATATCCTTAGCATTACAGAAAAAGTAATCATTCTTTCTCGATTCAATTGTGTCTTTCATTACTTATTTTGTGATTCTATAGCTGCAATATTTTTATTCTGTTTTCTTTTCTTTTCTTTCTTTCTGATCTTAGTGGTCAAGAGTTCTTAATCATTATACCGTATATAGATATGATTTGTCAAGAGTGTACCAGTAATCATTTCATTCTTGATAGATCATTTCTCAATGTCCATAAGAAAAGATTTAGTCGTCATAACTGGCTCACATGTAGTGTCTCTAAATATTTCTGGGATAACTCATTTTAAAAGATTTAACATCTCTCACATTTCTTTTTCCCTCTTTTCAGAGGTACTCTTATTTATAAGTGGTGGAGAGAATCAGTATTTAATGCAACGTTTAAATCTAAACTTGAAATTTGAGCTATTCAATTTAAAAATCAAACTGAATTCGGCATTAATATCTGTCAAACAGAGAACGATAATCCATGTATACTCACATGGAACTTTAAAAATCAAATAAATTCAAACATGAGTAATCCCCATCACAAGATACCGGACACTTCATTAATATTTCATCTTTGGACGAAATAATTAACTTGTAAGTGGTATCTTGATACAGTAATCAAATGCTGATAATGAGAACATATCAATCAATTATTTTTCTTTGGACCGATAAATTGATCACATATAAAACCGAAAAATTATCACACATTTATTACCACGAGGTGTACATGCAACTTCGTCAAATACAGACCTTCCTTTGGGCCGATCAATATTCACATGAGTTGCATATACACAGCCTTTTATATCTCTATACAAATTAACTTTCACAAGAGAGGTCACTTTGGTGACATGTTGTTTCAATTAATTTATTTTGAGATATATACAAAATCATATGTGTAGTAATCAAACACTGACAATAAGAATATGTCAATCAATTATTTTCCTTTGGGTCGATGAATTGATCACATGTGAAACCGAATAATTGTCACGCATTTATTATCACATGGTGTACATGTAATTTTGTCAAGTATAAATTTTCCTTTGGGCCGATCGATACTCATATGAATTATATGCACAACTTTTTATATCCCAAAATAAATTAATTTTCACAATAGAGATCACTTTGGTGACATATTATTTTAATTAATTAATCTCGAGATATATACGAAACTATAGTCATATTTGAATCATATCTGTAATTGAAAAAAAAATTCCAACTTCATCCTGATGGACTCAATTTTTTTAAAATTGGGTTATTTAAAATCTAATCTTATTAATTTTAAATTGGGATTATAAAAACCCAATTTACCGAATCTACCTCATTCATGTTACTTTTCTGTCCCTATATTTTCATTATCGGCATAAAACTAAAGTCTCCACCCTTTACCGATAATTGATCCAAAATTTGGTTAATGCTCGTTTTATAGCATAGAGCACCAGGAAAATTTCTAGATAGGTGGTGAGTTCATTTAAAACCGCTTAAAAATCAGTCAGTCTTAAACTTATCTTCGTCTTATTGACAGAACTTTTCTAGACATGTCATGTCATCGCATACTATAAGATTGATCAATTTTGAATATAAAAGTGTCATTATAGAATGATGAGGATGAAAAATGGGTTTAATTGTGTTCAATGAGTTCCGATACTTTACACCTAGAGTTGGGTCTGTTAGGCCTCAAAATGGCCCATATGCTTTTTTTTTGAATAAAAAAAATATTGATTCATTTGTGATATGGATTTACAATAAAAGGAAAATTTTATTTTCCGAAATTGAGAAGTTGACCCTTAAAAAAAAGAAAATTGAAATCTAGAAATTTTCATTTTTTTTAATTTCTAAAAATTAGAAATTTTCTTAATTGCAATTTCTTTTTCTAAAATTGGGATATCATTCTTTAAAAAAATGAAACTAAAATCTAAAAATTTTACATTTTTTGTGTTTCCCGAAACAAAAGTTTTCTTAATTTTTTTTTTAATTCGTAAACTTTATTCTAAAATTGAGAAATCAAGTCTTAAAAAAAAGGAAAAAGTTGAAATCTAAAAAATAAGATCCGAAATATTTCTTTTCAATAAGAAAAGATGTCAATTTTATTGCTTGTCATGAAAAAAGGTTTACACATTTTTTTTTTTTGGAAATCTTAAAAATTCCTTCCCAAAGAAAAAAATATATATATATGTATCAACTTTCATAAACATATATATATATATATATATATATATATATTTATTTATTTATTTACTCAAAATGTCAACTTTTATAAAAATACTCAAAAGAGAATGAAAGAAAATATTTCAAAATATCATAGTTTTAAATTTTTTGAAAACTTGTCATCTTCTTCTCTTTTACCTAAATATATATATTTTTAAATACCAATATATATATATTTAAACACCGAATATCGACTTTAACAAAATATTTAATGTCGATTTTGATAAAACAAATCTTCCCAATTATTTTTGAGACACTGGATGTCGACTTTTAATAAAAACTGAAAATTGACTTCAACATAAGATTTTCCTTTATTGAAATCCACACAAAAATCCTGAATATATATATATATATATGTATGTATATATATATTTTGCCAAAAACTAAAATATCCATAATTTTTTTATACATATTTAAAAAAAAAAATTCGCATAATACTAAAATCATATCAAATCTTAAAATATGCAGAAAAATCCTGATAATTCAAGTACGAGAGGTTCTGATACCTATTGTTGGGAAAAATAACTTTATGCAAAACCATGCTAAATATCGTGTTAAATAATCAGAATTAAAAAAAAAAAAACTTAATAAACTGAAATTGAAATCTAAATCGGATAGAAGTGTACCTGATTCCATAGCAAAAAACTGAATAGAGTGAATTATCGATTTGACCTTTGTATAAGTAGAATTCTGGGTATGGACAGGTCATATGTATCCTCACAAATTCGCTCTATATGATGGGGGTATTATGGAGAAGAGTGATACATTGATCCGGAAACCATAATTCTATTTATAATTGTAGGATGACTTTTACCTTTCAAATCTGTTTGTTAAGCTTATGGCACTGTCCTTAAATCATCCTTAAACATTTCCTATTTAACCCATCATAAATAGTAAATGTCTATTGGTATCTATACAAAACTCAATTATAGAATTTTTTAAATTTATCAGATCATTTTTATATAGGTTTAATTTATGGATTTGATAGTATGCAATATATAATTATTTTAATATATAAACTCAAAATTAAATTAATGATACAATAATTTTCCATAGAAAGTGAAAATGTATGTGAGAAGATTTAAGAGGAACCGGGCCTTTGCGGATATATTAATAAAGTTAAAAATAAATAAAATATTTCTCCTTTTATTAAAAAAAAAAAAAAAGAGAGAGAGAAGGGTGATTAGGGAAAGAGATCGAGCATTCAAGGCATTTAATTAAATGTTGTTCTCCAAATTTTGACCCACATTCGACTAATGTTTGTGGTCGTGCTACCTCGCTTCCATTTCGACCAATAAATAAATATGTCCTTACCCCACTTGCATTTTACTGATAATTGCTGGATTGGTCTCTTCTTGAGAACTGTTTCCTCTATGCTTTGCAACAAGCGAAGGCTCATTTGTCATTGTCAACCAGTCTTGATGTTTGATTGCTTCTGTCCGGTCCTTATGTCCCATACTGCATCTGAAGTTGATTCTTTTGTTGTGACCCAGAATCATTTTTTATGTCCAACCTTGGTAATTTTTTAAGTTACAATTATGCCCAAAAATTGTACGAGCAAGTAAAAGATTTTAGTCCATCCAGAATATAATCTTAATATTCTGAAATATCTAACATATAAACATATTTATATTTATGATGACTGTCAGTCACGTGAGGATGGGATGATGTTTACGAAGACCATTAAAGGAGTGGACACAGGTATCTGTACATCTGCAGCAAAGAGCTGGCAATCTTATGTGTACTTATGATTTTTGAGCTTTGTGTGACAGAGGTACAACATAAATGTGCACTCGCTCCCTTGAGTTGCCATAAATTTGTAGCATTTAACAGGGTTTGAAGAAACTTTAAATGCAACTGTTTTCCCAGATCCCGACCGAAGGATGTTGTTGGTTATACTTATTTTCTCTTCCGAGGTTCATAACGTGAATGATATGATTGTAATCTTTATGCTTTGTAGTGCAATGAACATTTGACATGCAGATAATTTGGACAGACATCTGGAGTTTTAATACATTTAACCATTCTGACTAGTTATAAATTTGGAAGCATTTTGGGTTTCCTAACCAGCTGAGCATCCATGTAGAGCAAAACTTAAATTCTAATATTTATACATGATTGAAGAATAAAAATAGTATATAAAGTGGAGAAAAGAAGGAAGAATTGGATTTAGAGGGTATTTGGGATTAGTTATAAATCGATTAAAGTAGTTTATAAATTAAAATTAAAATTATAATTGTTTGGTAATTAAAATTTATAAAAATATTTATAATTATAAAAAATGTTTATAAACAAAAAAAAAAAGCTGTTTCCATCACTTTTTTTTATTTTAGTGCTTTTAAGTATAAGTAAAATAAGTTATTTTGATCAATAAAAATATATTTTTATCTTTTTATATTTAACAAAAATTATAATTATACTATATATTATGTTTAGATATTTTCTCTATTTTATATTATTTATAACTATTTATTTTATTAAATAATTAATTATTTTTAAATAATATTAAATAATTTTATCTAAACAAAAAATAATTTTTTTATTAAAAAGTGTTTTATAAGCTAAAAACTCACGTACTTGTGATCAACATTTTTTAAGCACTCAAAAAAAAAAAATAATTGGTAATATCTTATTTGTGAAGGAGCCGTTAAAAAATTAATAAATTTCTAGGAGCCGTTAAGAGAAAGATGTAAGACTTACCCACGACTCTTCGGTTAATATTTTAGCCGTGAAGGAGACAAATAAATGATGTCCAATTGCTGGCAGACCGATTCCAAGTAATTACGGAATCTGAGAATATATACTTAAATAGCATTTTTATTATTATTATTATTTTTTTTTTTTCAAGTTTCAAAATTCTACTGTGCCCCGCCGCTTGCACAATGATTAAGAGAGAGAGAGCCTAAAATTCCGGTAGTCCAATCTGAGGTGAGGATTTGGAGAATTCTTTATATTTTGGTTAATAAGTCGGGTCGAGCATAAACGTGAGGGAGTCACTGTTGTCGGGTCGAGAGAGAGGAAGAGAGAGAGAGTGGGCGTGTGGGTTTCAGTTTCTTTCTCTCGGGTGTTTTTATTCTCTGTGTTCCGAAAACAATGGCGGTTTCCGCTTCGCTTCTCTTGCCGTCTTTTTCTCTCATCTCATGACGACCAAGACGACGACGACGACGACGACGACGACGACCTCTCTCTCTCTAAGTATAAATCTCTCAACTCTCTCTCTCGCGATTTTCCGTTTCTCTAAAACTAGTCCATGCTCTAACTATATTGGCGTTTCTTACTTGTTCTTCCTCTTTTGTTCAATTCGATCTGTTCTAGAGCAGAAAAGCTAGCGGCTCAATTTGTTAATGGCTTCTTTAATTTTGTCTCCGGAGAGATCTCAATCTAAGTCTTCGACTTTTCTTTCCATGTTGATTTTATTTTCCCTTTTTTTCCTTCCTCTTCTCCTTTTGTACTTCGAAAATGGAATGTGTTGAACATCTTGAAGCTAGGGTTTCATTGTCACCTTGCTACTTAAGTATACCCTTTTTTGACTTCAATGGTAGGATCGGAAATTTGTTAAACTAATAACTTTTGTCTTTTTTTTTTTTAATTTTTTAATAAAGGATTTGAGATTATGTTTTTTCTGCAATTGCAAGTCCGAGAGTCCCATGATAATTACTTTGGTAATATTTGCAGCAAGTTGGGTTTCCTAAATAATTTGGAGTTGTAAAAAAAATGGGAACAGAGTTAATAGGGTATCTTGTTGGACAATCTCGCACCAACTAGAAATATTCGCAGCTTTTCATGTTGTATACGTGCTTCGCATTATTTAGAAGTGTCATCTTGAAGATTTTATAAGCCATGTATCAATAATTATTTTATCCTTGATTTTGAAGATGTCAAACTTGTTTTTTGTCAAATAATGGTCAAAGTATGGAATAGGACCTTAAATGGCTAATTACTTTTGCAACCCTCTTGTAAATCGGGGCAATCAATGGGAATTGTGAAACCATAGTAGATGGCTTGATCGGAATCTTCAGTACATGATGGGGGAAGAGTTATTTCCTTTGGATTCAACCATTTGCAGGTCATAATCAAATTCAGAATGAAATTCCTGAAGTGGAAATTTTAGGCTGAAGTTTGTAGGAGATGATCTATGAAAATCCTTTGCTTAGAGGGTAGTTGTCAGAGAGCAGGCATGATCAATCAATAATGTAACAGCTGGCTAGACTGGGTTGTTTTTATTCATGTAGATGGTTAGCAGATCTGGTCAAGACTACCGGACCTGGAAAACTGACACTATAATTGTAGTTCATGCGCACATGGGGAAAAAGATCACATTTGATGTATTTCACAAGGACTCAAATTGAACCATTGGAGGTGACATTTATGAAAAGGGAAAACAGACTCATCCTTGTCAACTGGAGCTGGCGTGATATTGACAATCCTTGAGAATTTTCTTGTAGTTGTAGTCGAGTGCATACATTAACATAAGGTATGGATCCTCTCCTAATAAAGTAGTTTGTTTCAATGGCCCTTTTAGAACTCTGAAAAGGGTAAGCAGAATATTATGCCTTCAAAAAAAAAAAAAAATGAGAAAGATTGATTTTCTTGAGATGCTCTTCTATGTCTGCTAGGATTGTGACTGCTAGAAGTGAGTCCCTTTCCATGACTATATAGATTGACATTTGTGGAAAAGCAACTCTGAGAGAGAGGAGCAGTTGCTTGGAGTAAGACCTCTTGTTCACAAACATGCTTTTTGAAACATCGTTATATGTTTGTTTCTCTTATTTGGAATATATTGTTAATCTAAATCACCAAATTTTGGAATTATTTGTTTTAATGAGCTTGGTGATGTTTAATAAGATTATTTATTAGTTCCAAACTTCAGCCCATACATTAACAGTGGTTAATTATGATTATTGCTTTAGTTTCCAAATTTTTTGGAATGGAAATTTAGAACTGTTAACTTGTCATCTATGAGCAGAACTTTCTGTTAATGTCATTATTACTGCTAATGCTCTGAGTCATTAATCTTTTAAATTTGTTGAACTGTAACGATACTCCCTTGAAGTTAGACTGTCATCATATCTACATTGTCATAGTAGTATATGTTGTCTCAGAGGCCTGATAACGAGCAAAGCTACTACTGCATGCCACCAAGTTTAAAATGTCACTTGTGATATAGAGCTTGTGTCAACTTCTACTCCATTTCTTTTCCTGGCATTTTCATGTTATATCAGGAAATGATCAGGCCTGATCCTGCTGTAATTTTCAGTTGTACAGTTCGAGATTAAGCATTGATCTCATGCTCTTCTTCCCATCAAAAGAAGCATGAAATTAGGATCAAAGAAAGGATGGAAGTCCATTGTGCCTCTACATTTGAAGGGAAATCAGCGACACGATTTTGTCTTTTTCCCAAGGTGAAGTCAGCTGGCTATAGTCCTGGGAATACTCCAGTTTATCTTAATGTATATGACCTAACACCAAAGAATGGATACGTATATTGGGCTGGCCTTGGTATATTTCACTCAGGTGTGGAAGGTAATTTGCTTACTTTTACTTTCAACGTCTATAATTGGGTAGCAAAACCAAATCTCTTGCTGTCCTGGAGTGACTGAGTAAGATATTGATGCCTTTCATCTTGTTCTGGGATTAAGCTTTGACGTTTGGCTGTGTTAATTTTTTATTTGTAAAGTGAATAATGCTGCAGATCATCAATTTAAATTCTTCAATATTTCACACCTACTTAATATAGAAAGAATTTATCCATTGGCTTTTTCAACAGAAAGATCCTTCCCGGGGGGGGGGGGAGTGATCTTTCGGTGTGTTGCATAACTTTTCCTTTTAAAGTACTAGAATTAACCATATTATATGCTTAAATTAATCTGTCTCTTCTCACCTTTGTTTGCATGTTAACGGTCTATGATATTACGACAGAGTAACTAGCTGTATATGGTTGGCCTAGTGGATGTCCTTCGAATAACCCTTCATAGTCTGGTTTGTCTCCTTTTTGTGTGTGTGGCTCTCTGTTTGTTTTGTTCTATGTCGGCTTGGTGTCGTTGTTTTAACTAAAGATGAATTTATTATTGCTGTTGCTGTAAACTGATGGATTGGATACTTGTATCATTTATTTCCCTCTGTGACAGAAAGAAATAATAGTTAAGAGTTATTGCCATCTTAAAGTAACACTATATGTTGTCTGCTCATGTCAAAGGACATGAAACAATTTAGGAAGAATTGCAATTTTAACTTACCAAGTTGTGGTGCAATAGTCTGACACAGGGAAAGTACGGTCAGTACACATTATCCTGGTAATTATTACTGAAACTGGCAAAGGAAAGAGATCCGAGTGATGACTAGGACTCTCAAAAGGATTTGAGCCAGTGATTTGCCACGAGCCTATGGCTGGAATGCACTTTGTTACTAGGCTAAAGGCCTGGATGAGATCTGTTGTAGTCTTTTAATAATGTGTGTCATTAAGAGCTAGTGACCATAGGGAGGCCATTCAAAGCTTGAGACGACGAATTTTGGTATGAATCAATATTGTATGGTTAACATATACTGGTATCTTTTCGTCATGGCTAATGAAACTTTTGATCAATTGAATATGGCTAGAATGCACTTTGTTACTAGGCTAAAGTCCTGGATGACATTTGTTGTAGTCTTTTAATAATGTGTGTCCATTAAGAGCTAGTGACCATAGGGAGGCCATTCAAAGCTTGAGACGATGAATTTTGGTATGAATCAATATTGTATGGTTAACATATACTGGTATCTTTTCGTCATGGCTAATGAAACTTTAGATCAATTGAATATGGATGCATAGCTAATGCCAGCTAGTGGGATAGATTTAACTGTGTCTTAAAATATATGTACAGGTGACTCTCTCTCTCTTTCTCTCTCTCTGAACATGTCCAATCAAAGGTGTGCTTTCATAAAATTTTCTCTCCCCGGTTACGCTAAAACTTTTAGAGTTCATCCATAACTGAAAACAAAATGCAAAATAAGTTGAGTGTTTTTTTTTTATTTATTTTTTTAATTGGAAAAAATGAGAATTGTATTATATGTACAAGAAAAGATACATAAAACTCTTTAAGAATTTAGAAAGTCCTCAGAAGCTAGAGAATATAAAGTTATATATGTACTGAAATCTTCTGATCAGATAATGTATGTACCTGAATCAAATGAAAAAGAAAAAATTAAACTAAGAATAGGAGTGCCATATATTTAACCCTGCTTATGCTGTTTGGTTTAATCAGTTTCTTCTTACGGAAGGATGCCTTTCTGAGTGGTATCTTTTGTTTTCATTACAGTTCATGGCGTGGAGTATGCATTTGGAGCTCATGATTACCCGACAAGTGGTGTATTTGAGGTTGAACCTCGACAATGTCCAGGGTTCAAGTTTAGGAAATCTATCTTCATTGGGACAACATGCCTGGATCCAATTCAGGTTAGAGAATTCATGGAGCGCCATTCAAGGAGATACAGTGGCGATACCTATCACTTGATTTTCAAGAACTGCAATCATTTCTGCAAAGATATTTGTTACAAGCTCACAGGCAATGCAATTCCGAAATGGGTGAACCGACTGGCAAAAATAGGTGATCCTTTTGAAATATCTCTCTCTCTCCCCTTTGGAATCTCATCAAGTTTTAAGAAAGCTATACTCCACTTGAATTTTGGGCCACGGGAATTCCATAACTTACTTTGTAGGTATTTATTTGATGCTGCTTCCTAGTGTCAGTTCATGTAAAGGTCTGTCCAAGACCAATGCTTTTGGGCTTGTTCCCTAGCTGCTGTTCAATTTGCCCATGACTGCAATCCTTTTTGGGCTTGTTCCCCGGCTGCTGTTCAATGGCCTAGCATTGGTCAGACGTCCTCTCTAGTTTTTTTTTTTTTTTTGTCAGACGTTCTAAACCTCCATTCATGACCATCCAGGTCAAAGCCCATGGTCATTTGACATGCCCCTTTGAAATTATTCTTTCTATTACTGA
Organism: Dillenia turbinata; assembly: GCA_037126225.1. Classification (NCBI taxonomy): domain Eukaryota; kingdom Viridiplantae; phylum Streptophyta; class Magnoliopsida; order Dilleniales; family Dilleniaceae; genus Dillenia; species Dillenia turbinata. The sequence continues at coordinate 26,927,404 of JBAMMX010000006.1, read as the reverse complement.
AATCTGTGTCTTGATGGCCGGGTGTCTGCAAACTGCAGTGATTGTTTCAGAGATCACTTCCTTTATATGCTGAAATTCAACCATACCAACTCTTGCTGAATGTCACTGCCGCTGTTTATGGCTATTCAACGTGTGTGCTACTGCTATCTGTTTCATTCTGCTTTTGATGAAGTCAGGAATTATTTATTTTCTGAGGAATGAAAGCGATGCATCATTGCATCTATTAGTTGCTGAAGAACCTGGTGGCGCTTCTTTAATGTTACACCGTAGGCCACAATAGGACTCAGATTTAACACGTTTCAGAAACTGCAGAGAGGATATCGAAAGGTTTCTTTTCCAATGGAGGGATTAGCCCTTAGCTTTGTTAGTATTAAATAAAGCAACCGGTAATGTCTTCCAAGGCTTCACCAAAATGATTAATATTCATTCAACGTATGGGCTTATAAAAGTATTTCACCCTGGTTTCCTAATGTTGTATTTTTGGTGAACACACATTCCAGTGGCGGGAGTTGTGCATCATTAAGCCTGGCTACAGTGCTTATGCCATGCTTTTAACCGGAACTGCCCAAATGGTTTTTATTTTTGATATTTATTTTGTCTTTTGAATTATTATTGGAGTTTGTGGAATTTATTTATTTATTTATTTATTTGTTATTTTGATGATAGGTTCAGTATGCAATTGTATACTTCCTGAAGCCCTCAAAATTACTACTGTAAGACACGACACCAATTACCAATCATATGATAATAAGACGAGGATGCTTAGGGGTTCTTTCAATCGCCTGTCATCCATCTCCATGCGACAAGGGCAGTTGTCAACATCCTCCCTGTTTCTACACTCACCTTTTTAAGGTTGCTTGGCTCCATGAATTGAGAAGATCTTCAAAGAAAAGCTGGACTGCACCATTCTGTACTCCGATTTGATTTCCTTTGAATGAAAAAGGCTTTTGGCGACGTTCTCTAGCTCTCCCAAGTGTTATCAAGCTGGGATCAAGCGACAGTAACACTTGGAGGATTGCATTCATGTGAGCTAGTTTCTGTTGTATCTGAGTGCCGAAGGGCTGAATGCTTTCATGTACTTCTTTTCTCATTTTCTCAAGCCCTGCTAAGCGACCTTGTAAAATAGATTCTGTTGTATCTGAGTGCCGTATTTATTGCACGTGAGCAGGGTGAGAGGACCAAGTTGGATCCAAACGGATCTAAACAAGGGGAACCACCCGGACTGAGCAATCTTCATATTCATATTATTAATCAAGCAGTTTCGATGCCAACTTGAGGCCTGTCAGGCCTAGATGGACACACCAAGGAATTTGGGGGCACACTGGGCTCAGAGTGAGCAACTACTGAGAGTGACGAATAGAACTGAGGCCGGGGTAGCCACATGGAGGCCCAATTGAACATCAAGGCCCTATCTGGGACCATTTTGCATCAACTTCACTGTCCAAAACAACAAAAACTAAACTAAGAATGGGCTCGTCGGGCCCCAATACTAAAAACCAAGGCCGAAGCTGGGCCGAACTAGGACTCATGTGCAGGCCTAGTAAATGGGATGTGGCCGCTCCATTACGAAATATTAATGGGCCTCCAAAGGTCCAAAGAGGAAAGTCAAAGGACCAATATGGGCCTTCTTAGGCTTAAAATTAACACACAAGCAAGAGGCAGGTCTAGCAGCTCGAGACCCAATCTGGGCCATGTTTGGCTCGGCGCTAGATCAGGCAAAAATAGTTCCTACCAGATCACCAGGCGCAATTCCCTTGCATGTTTCGGCCAGCAAAGGATAATTGAGGTACATTCGCGTTGAAACTGTTGGAGGTGAGTTATGGCTCTATAGATATCAGCTCCTTCTTGACTCGAACAATAGTCGTCAATAGGTGGATGCACCTGCAAAAACCGCTGGAGGGTACTCCGGCGGGGTTCTGACGCTCAAGTAAGTAAAGAGCGGTTTTCGATTGAAAAAAACAAACTGAAAATTGAGGGAAGGCTATTCACTGTGATCAGTGTGCCCAGAGTGCTAGACCTAGGAGTGTACTTCCTTCTGAGAGTTTTTGAGATAACTTATATCTCTGAGAGGCGTGCGTCCCTAGGAGACTTCAACCTTACTTTCCTTATCGAACTGATCCGGGAATCTCGAAGATTAATATTATGAGTTGATTACGATCCTCATTTATTAGTAGAACTACCATTTTCGGGAGGGGTGCTTTCCTTATTTGAAAGATTTGAGATTTACCATTATAAAATAGGAGACTGAAGTTAAAGAAATTATAACCTTTCTTTAGAATCGCTCGGAGTGTTGCGTATCATTCGATCACTTGACCGATAAGGGGCATTCGAGACTCGTCTAGTTGGAGGACTGACATTTGCTTGCCTGATCGAGGCGACTACCTCTGCTCGGTGAGTCACGATCGGTTAACAGGACGATTGAGACCCTATCGTTTGACAGATCAATCTAGGCGGCTAAGAACTTTTGGTAGATTATCATGACGATCGTTAAGTACTGGTCTGTAAGCGTCCTTCGTGGGTTTCTTGAGAATTCTTTCTTTTAGTTTGGATTTTGGACTATGTCCAATCATTTACCCCCGACTTATGGCCTTCTTGAAAAGAGGAGTCATGAGTAATGATTTGAAACGGGGGTTCGGAATTCTTTAATACGACCGCTGTCGTTTCGGTTTTTGCGAATCGTCCCTTGTACGTCTCATAAGAATTCTCCTCCATTATAGTTTTCCTCGCACCAAAATCTTTTCCGTCCTTTCACTTTTTCTATCAGAAAGTCATTATTGGTGGGAAAATATCTGCTTTTCAGTCTTTTTCGGACATCGGTGACATTGCGAGTATTATGTCTGTGCAAGAACTCCAGGAAGTGCAAATTGACATGCTATTGGGGGGCGATTACTCTCTAGTGTCCGTCACAAAGGTTGATAGGGCTAATATGGCGCCTGAAGGTTGTGTGTCGATATATCTTCAATCGGTTAGGTACGGCTTGAAAGTCCCCTACATGGGTCCTTTCTGTAACACCGACTCTGCGGTGCTGAACTTCTGTACTTCCATTTCCTGAATTTAATAAAATAATTCTCAATTTATATATATAGAGAAAAATATTTAATTTTATTAAATTTTGATTTTTGGGGTTTTAATTCAAACCTTTGGTATATTAAATTTTTAAAATAGAATAATAAAGTATATATATAAATATATATAAATATATTAATCTTTTCATTTATTAAATCATTTATATCCTCATTTATTTATTTCCAAATCTATCCATAATAATAATAATAATAATAATAATAATAATAATAATAATAATAATAATAATAATAATAGTAATAGTAATAAAAAAAATACGGGTTAGGGTTAGAAAACCCTAACCCTTTTCCCACTCTCTCTCCCTCTCTCTCTTTCTCCTCGCCGCCGCCCTCCCTCACCCGCCGCTCGCCTTCTCCGCCATCCACCGCCATCTCCAACCTCCCTTCGGTTCTCTCTCCTTCTCTCTATTCTCTCTCTCTCGATTCCATTTCTCTCTATCTCTCTCTTCTCGAATCTGTCGCAACCACCACCGCCGCGATACGCCATCGTCTCCGCCACCCACGGCCGCTAGCAACCGACCCACTCTCTACCTCCCTCTCTGTCACTCTCTATCTCTCTATCTTTCTCCATCTCACTCTCTGTCTCACGAACTCTCTCTCTCTCTCTCTCACTCACAGTCTCCCTCTCTCTCTCGATCGATTCTCTCTCTACCTCCCGCGGCCTCTTCCTTCCTTATTAAGATGTGTTTGAGATGTTTGACTTGGGAAAAATGAATTATTTTATAGGAATGGAGATTTCACAATCACAAGAAGGCATTTTTGTATCTCAGCATAAATATGCCTTGAATGTGCTTAAAAGATTCAAAATGGATAAATGCAAATCAGTAGCCACTCATCTTGTATATAATGAAAAAATTTTTGAAGATAATGCTGGTGAGAAGGTAGATCTCTCATTATATAGAAACTTGATTGGGAACCTTTTGTATGTCACAAGTATGCAGTAAGTGTGCTGTTCAGATATATGAATTCTCCAAAACAATCTCATTTTGGTATTGCTAAAAGGGTTTTGCGATATGTTAGAAGTATAACAGATTATGGGTTATGGTTTAAGTGAGCTCAAAATAGATGTTTACTTGGATATTTTGATAGTGATTGAGCAGAAAGTGTTGATGACTGTAAAAGTACCTCTAGTTACATATTTACATTTGGAAATAGAGCTTTCTCTTAGAGTTCTAAAGAGCAAGAAGTTGTTGCTCAATCTTCTGCTAAGGCAGAATATATTGCAGCAGCAGGTGCTGCTAATCATGTTGTATGGCTAAGAAAATTGCTTACTGATTTAGAAATGGCTGCTATCAGTGCTACTGTTATCAAAGTGAACAACAAATCAGCTATTCATATGGCTCAAAATCCAGTGCTTCGTGGTAAGTCTAAGCATATAAAGGTTAAATTTCATGTTTTAAGGTAGTTGGAAGCAGATTAGGAAATTCAAATGGATCACTGCAAATCTGAAGATCAAATTGCAGATATTATGACAAAGGCTCTTCAGAAATCCAAGTTTGAGAAGCTAAGGGCATTGCTAGGAGTGTTTGGACAAAATCTAACGGAGGAGTAATGTTAAGAAAATTGAGATTTTTTCTAAATATTTTCTAAAAGTTAAAGTTTTGATGATTTTTGGTATGTGTGATTCATGAATAATTCAAACTTCTAGAATTCTTAAAATGTCTTTTTAAATATTGTGAACAGTGTCTCAGGATCTCTTATAAGTATTCTTGTACTCAAACATTTTGTATGTATATAATGTACACAATAATGCAAATAAGGAAATCAAAGAAGAATAATTTCAGGTTCACAATAGGCTTATTTCTATTGCCTCTGGAAAAGCATTGCTGTTGCAGATGCTTGTTTTCACTTCTTCCAAGCAGGATTTCTGCCAGGGAATGCCCACCTCATGATCCTTTCCCTCAAGTAGCAGCGTAAAAACATGAGAAAGCCCAACAAGGTTAACCTATTTCTCAAGCCCCGTGGCAGTGATACCAGCTTCAACCAGTCATTTTAAGTCCCAGACCAACTCAGATGTGACAGCAAAGAAGGCAATGGCTGCCAAAAGGGTATACATCAACGATAGAGTTTCTATTTTAAATTTTGTAAAATCTCTTATATTTAAGTTTTTAATTTTTCTGATAAGTGTGCACTTAGATTTTCATTGTATATATTCAAATTATCTCAGACGATACTTTCATATTTTATCTACAATTAAATTAACTCTTAACTTATTACGTATCTCATCATTTTTAATTCTATCTTTTCTAATTTTATCACACATTTATCTAAATATTCACATTTTAGTTATAACTTTTTTTTTTACTTTTGTTACTATTTAATGACCCAATACTACGTGCATACAATATCACATGTCTTACTCTAGTTTTATAGAATTTTCTCTTTAAATGTAATGGTATCGTATGATCACATAGAACTTCAAATGCCTTTTTCAATTTCATCCAACCCGTTTAAATTTTATGGTTCACGTCTCCATTTATATTACTATCATTTTGAATAATAGAACCAATATATCTAAATCATTAACTTTTTAAAACTTATTTTTCTTTTAATCTAATTATTTCTTTATTATTCTGATAGTTATTACTAAACTTATATATCATATACTCAGTTTTGGATCTATTCAATCTAAATTTTTTAGAATTCAACGTAACCTTCCATAATTCTAATTTAGTATTAATACTCTTTTTAGTTTCATTAATCAAAACTATATCATCTGTGAAGAGTATACACTATGGTATTTCATCTTGAATATTTTTAATAATTTTATTTATCACTATTACAAATAGTATGAGATTCAATGCAAAACCTTGATAGAGCTCAATATTAATAGGAAAACTACCATTCAGACCTCCACAAATTCTTACATTGTTCACAACTTCTTCGTATATATAAAAATGATTTGTTTCCCAAAATGCTCTGGATGAATGGATGTCCCAAGTGGTTCAAAGCAAAACTTGAGACTTTGATCATCATGTTCACCATATAGGAAACAGCGATTACTACATTGGGGGTGCAATTTTGAGTCTGGCTCAATCCATTCACAATTTTTGAGTTCCTCGGCTGCTTTCAGTATTTAAGAAAAAGAGGTGGGAAGGGGTCGGGCATGTGAGATGAACAGGAAAAAGGCAGCCATACATAACAGGTAATTTGATTTATTAGTAATTCAGGATTCACAATAACCACCAACCATTCTAACTAGCAAAGAATTTTGATGATCTATTTCAGGCAATTATTACTTCAAGTATTCGTAAGCTTTCAGAAGTTTGCATTGGCTAATAACATCCATGTGGGAAATTGATGAGGATACTCAGTACACAAAACATTTTTCTGATATCTTTCTGTATTGAAAATTTTAAAAGCTCTACTGTTTTGAAAATGAAAATCTAGAAGGCATATGGTACACATGCATCAAAGTTATGTCCACCAAATGCCAACAGACCAGAATAAGTTGTCCATTTGGATGTTGATCATAGCCCACTAGGAAACGAATCTACAAAAATGAACTACCAAGATCTGAACTGATCAGAGTAACGCAGTTAACGCATTCACAACGCCTAGAAGATGTTTCCTTTTGGTCTACGGAAAGGGTGGTTTAAAGAAGAGCTCATTTTGTAGTAGTAAAGACCTTGCTGGATAAATTCTTCTAAGTTCTCATGTTATAGCTTTCCATTTCTTGGTCTTCAAAAGGTTCACGTGCAACAAACATCTCTGAATGTCTATTACTGTGTCAGGCATTGCCTTTCTAACCTTCTAGATGAGAAATGGGTGAAGGTAAAGATTGTGTGCTGTGAATGTCTTGGGAGCAACTGAAGCTTTAAGAGATGGTGCAATTGGATCAATAAACGTTAAACAAAACTGAGCAAAATATAGCTTATGTTGTTTCATCACATTGGGTGCCTGTAAAAGCTAAGGACTCTGAACTTGTCATGCCGTTAATGAATTCTTCCAAGTTGTTGTTACTCCACTCATTAATGCGTCTTGCACCTTGTTCTACTTCACTCATTCTTCATGCAACTAATTTCAACATTTGATTTGAATCTCCAGACTAGAATGCCTCAAGCAAACATATCGAGATGTGGAGAAACGGAGAGATTCCATTGCTCCTGTGCTTGCAGTCTTCTTCAGCAAGCCAGCCATTTTGTTTCACCAAACATTCTCAAGGTCTACGCGTGTACATTTGGCTGTGATCCATAATATTCAACCTCTCTTTTGTTTTTCATTTTTCTAAGATATATTTTCAATTTTGATTTTTTCCTCAGATGGGGGCAACATCGGCAATCTGATATAAGTGCACCAGAAGTAAATTTATTGGCTGCATTTTCCCACCATCTGGTGACCCTCAAGACGAGGTGCGTCAAATACAACATAACGACTAGAACTTCAATGGCTCATCCGACTGCCGCTGTTGTGGCTCCTTATGTTACACATGTTCATCCCCCGTGTTCTCTTCAGCTGCATGACCATCATTCGTTTCTTGCTAATATCATAAGTTCATTGAACTGTATTATACCAATGAGCTATAACTGAACCAACACATTCTCCCCTCCCCCTCAAGAGGTCCAAAATTCGAGCCTTGATTTTTTTTTTTTTAAAGAAAAAAACAGCCAAGAAATTTTTTTAATTATTTTTTGGGTTATTTGCTTGGCCTATGAATGCCCCAAAATCTAAAGCCATAATATGCTCATGGAACTGGACATATTGATCCTATGACAGCTGCACGTCCACGACTCCGTATGAAGCCTTTAAGGATGAACACATAAAAATCCAGTGCTTCATGGTAAGTCTAAGCATATAAAGGTTAAATTTCATGTTTTAAGGTAGTTGGAAGCAGATTAGGAAATTCAAATGGATCACTGCAAATCTGAAGATCAAATTGCAGATATTATGACAAAGGCTCTTCAGAAATCCAAGTTTGAGAAGCTAAGGGCATTGCTGGGAGTGTTTGGACAAAATCTAAAGGAGGAGTAATGTTAAGAAAATTGAGATTTTTTCTAAATATTTTCTAAAAGTTAAAGTTTTGATGGTTTTTGGTATGTGTGATTCATGAATAATTCAAATTTCTAGAATTCTTAAAATGTCTTTTTAAATATTGTGAACAGTGTCTCAGGACCTCTTATAAGTATTCTTGTACTCAAACATTTTGTATGTATATAATGTACACAATAATGCAAATAAGGAAATCAAAGAAGAATAATTTCAGGTTCACAATAGGCTTATTTCTATTGCCTCTGGAAAAGCATTGCTGTTGCAGATGCTTGTTGTCACTTCTTCCAAGCAGGATTTCTGCCAGGGAATGCCCACCTCATGATCCTTTCCCTCAAGTAGCAGCGAAAAAACATGAGAAAGCCCAACAAGGTTAACCTATTTCTCAAGCCCCGTGGCAGTGATACCAGCTTCAACCAGTCATTTTAAGTCCCAGACCAACTCAGATGTGACAGCAAAGAAGGCAATGGCTGCCAAAAGGGTATACATCAACGATAGAGTTTCTATTTTAAATTTTGTAAAATCTCTTATATTTAAATTTTTAATTTTTCTGATAAGTGTCCACTTAAATTTTTATTGTATATATTCAAATTATCTCAGACGGTACTTTTATATTTTATCTACAATTAAATTAACTCTTAACTTATTATGTATCTCATCATTTTTAATTCTATCTTTTCTAATTTTATCACACATTTATCTAAATATTCACATTTTAATTACAACTTTTTTTTTACTTTTGTTACTATTTAATGACCCAATACTACGTACATACAATATCACATGTCTTACTCTAGTTTTATAGAATTTTCTCTTTAAATGTAATGGTATCGTATGATCACGTAGAACTTCAAATGTCTTTTTCCATTTCATCCAACCCGTTTAAATTCTATGGTTCACGTCTCCATTTATATTACTATCATTTTGAATAATTGAACCAATATATCTAAATCATTAACTTTTTGAAACTTATTTTTCTTTTAATCTAATTGTTTCTTTATTATTCTGATAGTCATTACTAAACTTATATATCATATACTCAGTTTTGGATCTATTCAATCTAAATTTTTTAGATTTCAACGTAACCTTCCATAATTCTAATTTAGTATTAATACTCTTTTTAGTTTCATTAATCAAAACTATATCATCTGTGAAGAGTATACACTATGGTATTTCATCTTGAACATTTTTAATAATTTTATTTATCACTATTGCAAATAGTATGAGATTCAATGCAAAACCTTGATAGAACTCAATATTAATAGGAAAACTACCATTCAGACCTCCACAAATTCTTACATTATTCACAACTTCTTCGTATATATAAAAATGATTTGTTTCCCAAAATGCTCTGGATGGATGGATGTCCCAAGTGGTTCAAAGCAAAACTTGAGACTTTAATCATGATGTTCACCATATAGGAAACAGCGATTACTACATTGGGGGTGCAATTTTGAGTCTGGCTCAATCCATTCACAATTTTTGAGTTCCTCGGCTGCTTTCAGTATTTAAGAAAAAGAGGTGGGAAGGGGTCGGGCATGTGAGATGAACAGGAAAAGGCTGCCATACATAACAGGTAATTTGATTTATTAGTAATTCAGGATTCACAATAACCACCAACCATTCTAACTAGCAAAGAATTTTGATGATCTATTTCAGGCAATTATTACTTCAAGTATTCGTAAGCTTTCAGAAGTTTGCATTGGCTAATAACATCCATGTGGGAAATTGATGAGGATACTCAGTACACAAAACATTTTTCTGATATCTTTCTGTATTGAAAATTTTAAAAGCTCTACTGTTTTGAAAATGAAAATCTAGAAGGCATATGGTTCACATGCATCAAAGTTATGTCCACCAAATGCCAACAGACCAGAATAAGTTGTCCATTTGGATGTTGATCATAGCCCACTAGGAAACGAATCTACAAAAATGAACTACCAAGATCTGAACTGATCAGAGTAACGCAGTTAACGCATTCACGACGCCTAGAAGATGTTTCCTTTTGGTCTACGGAAAGGGTGGTTTAAAGAAGAGCTCATTTTGTAGTAGTAAAGACCTTGCTGGATAAATTCTTCTAAGTTCTCATGTTATAGCTTTCCATTTCTTGGTCTTCAAAAGGTTCACGTGCAACAAACATCTCTGAATGTCTATTACTGTGTCAGGTATTGCCTTTCTAACCTTCTAGATGAGAAATGGGTGAAGGTAAAGATTGTGTGCTGTGAATGTCTTGGGAGCAACTGAAGCTTTAAGAGATGGTGCAAATGGATCAATAAACGTTAAACAAAACTGAGCAAAATATAGCTTATGTTGTTTCATCACATTGGGTGCCTGTAAAAGCTAAGGACTCTGAACTTGTCATGCCGTTCATGAATTCTTCCAAGTTGTTGTTACTCCACTCATTAATTCGTCTAGCACCTTGTTCTACTTCACTCATTCTTCATGCAACTAATTTCAACACTTGATTTGAATCTCCAGACTAGAATGCCTCAAGCAAACATATCGAGATGTGGAGAAACGGAGAGATTCCATTGCTCCTGTGCTTGCAGTCTTCTTCAGCAAGCCAGCCATTTTGTTTCACCAAACATTCTCAAGGTCTACGCGTGTACATTTGGCTGTGATCCATAATATTCAACCTCTCTTTTGTTTTTTCATTTTTCTAAGATATATTTTCAATTTTGATTTTTTTCCTCAGATGGGGGCAACATCGGCAATCTGATATAAGTGCACCAGAAGTAAATTTATTGGCTGCATTTTCCCACCATCTGGTGACCCTCAAGACGAGGTGCGTCAAATACAACATAACGACTAGAACTTCAATGGCTCATCCGACTGCCGCTGCTGTAGCTTCTTATGTTACACATGTTCATCCCCCGTGTTCTCTTCAGCTGCATGACCATCATTCGTTTCTTGCAAATATCATAAGTTCATTGAACTGTATTATACCAATGAGCTATAACTGAACCAACACATTCTCCCCTCCCCTCAAGAGGTCCAAAATTGGAGCCTTGAATTTTTATTTTTTATTTTTTATTTTTTTTTAAGAAAAAAACAGCCAAGAAATTTTTTTAATTATTTTTTGGGTTATTTGCTTGGCCTATGAATGCCCCAAAATCTAAAGTCATAATGTGCTCATGGAGCTGGACATCTTGATCCTATGACAGCTGCACGTCCACGACTCCGTATGAAGCCTTTAAGGATGAACACATAAAAATCCTATGCACATTGGTTTAGGATGAAGCTTTGATACATAGCAAGATTTAACACTTGTCCAAGAATGCCACCAAATTATCTCCAAGGGATCTCAATTGTTCTTCCATGACCGCTCATATTAGTAAAGAGAAGGCAGTTATCAAGTTCCCACAAACATAAATAAAAAATAAACCCTCAAATTTCACTGATCTCAATTATTCTTCCATGACTGATCATACAGTCCACAACTTACAAACTTGCAGCTTCACGTCTCAAAAAATTAAATAAAAAAAAAATTGAACGCAGCAGAATAAAATATTCTTAGCCAACTTAAATTGTGTTCACTGAGGACAATATCATACCACATAGGACCTCAAACCTGATACCATCCAACCTACAAAATATGGACCCCAGCCTCTGTCCAGTCAGTGAGATCCTGCCGAGACCACTGGAAGCAACTCAAGCAAGGTCAGACATCAGGTAGTGAACCCCACCCTACCAAACTCGAACCTCCTAATGCAAACAAACACAGCAAAAACAAAACTGCAGAGCACATAACAATAATAGATATCGTGAAGAACCAAATCCCATGTTACTTCCCATTTTAAATTACATTCTACCATCCATGGAAAAGTCTACCAGATAACCGCCTTCATTTTCATCTGCAACACAATTTACCCAGTCAAGTTCCAAGACAATTAACCCTAATCAGTCACCCAAATGTTAACTGTTTCACCATAAACAGCCTGATTAATAAGTGAAGAAGATGGTATTCCTCCAAGTACATGGAAATCCATTAGTATCACCTAATAATCCATTTCTCAAAAATAAACTGAAAGACCTCAATCAGTGGAACAGTACCCCTTCCCCTAACCAACATTGAAAAATTAAAACAGATCGAACACAGAATATACCAACACACATCAATAACAGCTGCACCCACAACATCTGCAGTCACATGTGGCATTCATGGAATCCATTGAAGGCAAACCATGCCATGGCAACAGAGGGCTAGTTGATACCATCTCTTCTATAAAGGTAGATCAAAATGTAAGAAACATAACAAAAGGGTTCAGCATTGTAAACTAGGGATACTATGTCAAAACTGAGTAAGATCCCTACCAACTCAGAATGGCCGAGATAAAGGAAAAAAGTCAACCTTGTAAAAAGCTGCCAACGCCCCCAATGAATGCTTTGAATTCCTGAGACTTACAATTATGCACAGTAATAGAATATACTTCCATGTCCTAATAGTTCTAAAATTTTCTTTCTGAGAACAGTAAATACAACCAATATACAGAGAGCTTGACCAAACTACCGCTGGCAAAACATACCTGCAGGAACATGAAAGAGGCGCATCAGACCCACAGATGCATATTCTCCTTCCTAACAGGGTTTTAAGGTGTCTATATAACCAAGAAACACAATCAGAATGCTACGAACAGTTGAGATAAAACCCAATGGAGATCCTATATTCAAATGGAGGCATCCATAAGCAAAATCCAATATTTTTAATGGCCAATTTCTTAATCTTTTCTTATTTGGATGAAATTACAAACGATATTTACAGCACCAGGGTCTCCATATGGGTCGATATAACTACCCCTCACGATGTTGTGCATTCACGGAGACAAAATTATAGAATCAAGGGTACCCAACTTGGACAAGATATCACTGGGAGCAGGACCCGGAAATATCATTCGTCTTTCTGATGCAAAACAGTAGGCAGGCTATTATTACCATTGATTGCAGCATGATATATTCGCTTCTCGGGCAATCCAATATCTGACAGTATAAGGTTACCCTGCAGGTGAATTTGCAGCCAAACTTGGTCGGTCAGCCCAATAAAAGATGATCATTTCTACGGCATTACTAAGAACTTAGACAGATTCAATTCGCAAAATAAAAGGACAATAGAATCATAGAAAGAATTGCAAATCACTTTCAAAATGGCATCCAGATTTTACCAGAAAATTCAAATTTTCAAACTTGATGTAGATATAATTCATGATAGGAAGCAAAATGATGCAGAACTATCAATACAAAAGATTACCAAATATAATTTCGGATCATAAAAAATTAAAACAGAAAATAAAAAAATTAAAAAAAAAAAAAGAAAGAATGTTTGGAAATGGCGCTCATTGGCTTATAGGTGTTCCAATTTCTACCCACAAAGCAGGGGGAAAAAAATAAAAATAAAAATAAAAAAAAGGGCACTAAGTAAAAGCATCATCTTAGTGTGATCAGCCCAATCTGTTGGGCTGTAATAATCCAGCATCAAGCAAAACATCCGGATTGATTATTCGATGAAAGTGTCAAATTCTGTACTTTGCAAACACTGCAGACAGAAAAACCAAACACTACATCCAGAAAAGCCAGGTGGGCACATTATGTCCCCCCCACCCAACACACACACACACACATATACACATGGGCCTTTATAGCACTCTGATAGAGATTTTGGAAATTATGAATTCAGTAGAAGTCCGGAAACAAGTTGTAAGTATGCCATGCTCTCAAAAGAGATACAAATTAACAAGCAGATATTCACTCCTAAGCACACGCTATTGAACAGGAACATCCAAATCAGAAATTAAACTTATTGGGTCAGAATTCAAGAGAGTAGAACCTCGCTTGCCATCAACTTCTTAACATTATTAGCATATAATTTTGGATCATCTTTCTCTTGCTGTGAGGGGTAGTATACAGGTAACTTGATAACCTCAATGTGATTTACAAATTGACACAGAAGCAATATGACATGACGAACCTGCAACATAGGTACAAAGTGAAGCCATCAGTTTAGAAGGGAAGAAAGATAAAACGATCGAAATGCTAGACTTCTGGAAATACAAATAGCAGACAAAGCTCGATGACAAGTGTAGGAGTGCACATATCATTATATAAGTATAGTAAAAAGTCTACGAAATCACAGCCAAATAATAAACAACCATGACTATTTAGATTCTCTTTATGACCACAACTTTCTAATTTGGAACAGGTGACATATGTCAGACAACAAAAAATGAGCACATGGGTATGAGTGTCTTCGCTATCCGACTAAAGAATATCTACAAGATGTGATTGCAATGCCTTAAAATGTAGCAACCATGTGCAAAGAACATGAAAAGTTCAATGACAATAGTTGTTTCATGAATCTTGATTTCCTCAGCCAAGAGATCCTTTCACTTAATTGTAAAGTTATATAATGGTGTACTTCTCTATTGTATATAGCATTTTTCTATTTCCCTATGATTGTTCAGAAGCATTGCAAAAAATAAATTCACCGACAATTCCAAATTCAACAAATGCCACAATTATAAGAGAAAATAGGTACATACGCCTGAGATAGAGTCCCAGGCAGGACTGAATCTCTCATAAGGGTATCTTAGAATGACCGGAAGCACTGGAGCGCCAGATAAAAATGCACCTGTCTTGAATGGAAGGAGATAACCTCCATTTGTTGTTGTTCCTTCTGTTAAAATAATGAACATTATTGTAAGTAATTTTTGCTTTCCAGAAGTACATTAGGCGACACACAGAAGTGCATGAAATCTAGCACATCACATCATGTTTCATGTACGGTATAAATTGGAAGCGTTAGTACTATGTTTGAACACATAAAAGGAAATGCCAAATTGATTCTGGTCTCCCATGCAGGGTGCGAATGAATTGAACATTCCAAAACGATGAGAAGAAAAAGAACACATTCTATTTCTCTCTTGCTGCTTGTGGAAGAAAAAATTCCCAGTAAACTAGGCAACTTACAGCACCTTTTCTAGTAAGAGTCTTATCAGTATTTTGCAGAAGCTTTAAGTTCATGTCAACAAGAAAAGCACACCTTCAGACTAGCCATCTTTAATTAATGCAAATGAGCAAGTGGGGGCATTGGAGATGCAAGTGTTGGCATATAAACAAGCAACCACAAGACGCTCACTCACCGATGTGAGTAGTTACAGGCTTAAAGCATGTTGGCAGATAAGGGTTACACATCCCATTAAGCAACTTGCAACAATCATGAAGCCAAACAATAGAAGTAACAAGTATAACCTGGAAAAAGCATCATTAGTGGAGCATCCTTATTCTGATGTGCTTCCTTCACCCTCACCCTTTCCGTCACAATAGCTGCAAGGAGAAAGATTTGAATCTCACATTCTAATGACATATGGTATACATGCATTTTGAGGTATCACTAATAGGTTAACCACCAATAAGTAAAAAATAAAGGGGGTCATTATCTAAAGTATTCCAGTCTTGTGGCAATTTTTTGAAAATATGGTCTACAGTATTTTTTAGTATCAATTACTATGTACCTGAAACACCTCTGAAATCAGATGATTTTGACTCACGCCGGACAAAAACACAGCCAAGGCACTTGCTGCCGAACACAAGTAGAAAAGTTAGTCAAATTCTTCAATTCGCGTTCCACTCATACAACATATCTCGCATTGCACAATTAAAGAACAAAGGCAACTTGATTAAAAGAAAGGCTTGAAATACAAACTGCTAAGAAATTCGTTCAGGGGGAGATATGGTTTCTACCACAATAAGAAAAGCAGTACATTCTTGGAGGCTTTGAACAAAAATAATCAAGACAACTACCAGATGAAATAGATACCTGATTGTTTTCATGCCATCAACTATTATTCCACATGATAGAAATCACTACCTCTCTTTTTTCTTTCTTTTTTACCAGCTACCTCTTTCTTTTTTCTTTCTTTCTTTTTACCAACTATAGACTCTGGTTGATAATTAGATCTATGGAAGTCACACCCCACTATAGATAGTAAGAAAAATTATCAAACCCTTAATCATTGTGTACCGCAATGACCAAGACTTTTCACAAAATAGAATGGCAACCAGCTGTTCTTTCAACAATAGTACAAGTTTCAAGATAGAGGAAATCTTTCACATGGATTCCCTGGGGAAAAATAAATTCCTGCTGAAAGAGTATGATATATCATCCATGTCCCAGTTTCTTCTGCAGAAAGAAAAATTGCCTGTGTGGAAATGAGATCTACAATTCAAGTAAGGTATGGGCTTGGAATACAAAGAAATGACAGGTCTATAGCACATCAAATATATTCCAGAAAATGCAAATTGTTCTCATTTACTGAACTATTGCCAGAGACAAAAATGACAAAGGCAATCTAATCCAAAAATGAAATTAAAAAAATTAAAAAAAAAACCATAGAAGGATATAGCAAGGAACAAACCTGATAAGACCAACAAGAGGAAGTCTGCCCACTGATCTCTTCATCAATAGAACCCACAAAAAATTGAAACAAAAAATGAGAGAAGAGATGAATCAATGCTAGAACAATGAAATTTGGTTTATATTAAAGAATATAAAAAGAGAGGTTAAAAAAAAAAGCATTTGCT
Organism: Dillenia turbinata; assembly: GCA_037126225.1. Lineage (NCBI taxonomy): Eukaryota > Viridiplantae > Streptophyta > Magnoliopsida > Dilleniales > Dilleniaceae > Dillenia > Dillenia turbinata. The sequence goes on along the minus strand of JBAMMX010000006.1, from coordinate 26,910,761 downwards.
TCAACTATAAATTGTTGTAACTCATGTTATGGACATTGTGGGTGGACCTTAGCAACAAAGCTTGGAAATGAAGACGACATGTGATACAAAATATCAATGTATGACACATGGTTTGATATGATTGCTCCAGGTCTTCCAAGCTCTTCTGACAGATCTTTGGTCTCATTCTGACCAATCTGAGAAGAGTCAAAACAAGAGTCAAGAAACTATCATGACATTTATCATTTATTAAGGCATGGAAGATTCCGAGACCCTAACACAAAAGACAACTTGCTTGGTAAAATTGCATTAACTCACAAAAAGTAAATTATTTCAACATAGAAAGCAAATTTAACCCATTGACCTTGGGCAGTGAGTATGGAACACAATGGTAACAATTCTGTAAAGATTAATGTAATCCACAAGAATCAACCTGAAAGGGCAATGTGCAGGGGGAACCTAGAATAATGAAGTCATCCTCAACTAATTGTGCTTTTATGTGTACGACATATAACATGTTTCTACAATTTTTCCGCATTGATGAGTCAAAATAATTCATCATTCTGTAAAAAAACATTAATTGGGTGATGATGATGAAATCAAACAATGCAACCCTAGTAATTTAGTAAAGGAAACTAGATTCTGAAACAAAAATTCTCCGGAAGATTTTCATTTTCAAGTTGAGGCTCCGTGTTTAGCATTTATGAAAAAACTGAAGGAATAAACCTATCAAGATCATTGCATCAATTCAATTCGGGTTCTTCTCTACTCCTAATTACTTGAGGAATGAGACACAGCGCGCCGGTCAAACAAGTTAGAACTCTTAGAATCATTACAGATGAGATAACAATAGCGGCATAATTGTCAATCCTTTAAAATGGATGCTCATGTTTCCTCGTGGTGTAACGCAGAAAGGCTTTCAAGGAAACCGGATACCAGCATAAAGCAAATTTTGTGTATCAACCGTGTATGCCAAATCCTGGAATTCTGCTTTTATGATTACAGGAATTACAATTTCCAAAAATTCCGAGGGCATGGATGAGTAAAACAACACCTATTATTCTACAGAAAATAGTAGTTGATTTACAATGAACACACCTCAGAATACACCCTCAGCAATTGCATGATCATTTAAGAGTTGCATAAGAGAAAAACAGCATATCAAAAGGCTAGCATGATCGAAACGCTAGAAAAAAGGTCTCAAACAAGAATATGAGTTGGATTTCGGCCAATTGTTTTGTATGATAACAAAGGATGACTTTATACATATACTTATAGAATAAGAACAACTTAGGGGCTAATACCCCTTCCATATCAGAAGATTATAGGACAGAGGCTTCAGTGCATTGTTAATTTTAGTGATTTGTGCGGTCAGAAATATCAGGGACGCCATAAACTTAAACAAAAATGCCATAGGTTACTTAGGATAACCCATCCAGCAACAAAAGCAGGTCGTGGCTCATGGCATCATTGGAAAAAGTAAAATCTCTAGTAATATTAAGATCAAACTCTGGGCATCAATAGTAAAAAAAAGTCAATGAACAAATTGATAATAATTCTACATGGTGTGGTTGTATCGGTTCATGCGAACCGTGTGATAGAATATTTCAACTTCACATCACTAAAGGAATCACGTCATGCACAATTTTATCCAATATTTAGACAAGAAGAGTACCGTACTGGGCACTGACTGACAATTAGAGATGTAATTGAATTAATCGACACCAAAAAAATATATTAAAAAATAAAAATAAATAATAAAAAAAAAAACAAACGTAGGCAACGCTCGTGACTCCTACTAAAGTAATTATTCCTAAAAATAAAACAGCAAGACACAGAAAAACTACTCATCCAACCATTAATAAACAATATATGGCAACACCATATGATGAAAGAGATCATATTAGCACAAACTAATGCACGCGAAAAGAAGTAATTCTAGGTTAAAAGAAAACCTTGACCCCTAATCCTAACCCTAACCCCAACCCCAAAATTAACGAAAACCCAAAATGATTACCAACTAACATAAAGTAAAAATAAAGAAAAGAAAAATCAAGTGCACCTCATTATCAAATTTCTCGAGCGGAGTCCGATACGTGACCGGAATCCGATAAAACCCAAACGTAAAAAGCATAACCCTAGAAAGAAACCTTCCTGAATGAACAATCACATTCCTCCTCCAACCACCCATATGCGCAAAATCCTCTTGCTCGTCCACGCGATTCGGAACGGAAAACAGCGTGCACAATCGGCAAATCAAGTAATACACTACGAGGATGGTGATCGCGAGGATAAGCCGAATCGGCACGATCGTCAAGATTGCAAACCCTAACAGAACCTTCTCTTGTAACGGCAACTCTCCTCTTCCCATAGTACCGTAGACATCGTTTCGAACGTAGGCCGCGAACTTCTTCTCGAGCTCTTCCATGTTCTCGGAAGAGATCAAAGCAGAAGCCGAGTTGAAGTCGGATTTGAGAAGAGGTCGGTTGTCTTTTAATGCCATCATTAACAACGGTTGCTCCAATTGAATCTTGAGGCTTCGGAACGAAGGTTTTCAGTTCGGCCTCCATGGGAAACTCCACTTATTGATAATCTACTTCTCGTCTCGTAATTGAGGAAGAATTCTTATCTGATCGTCGTCTCCAGCACTATCAATCAGAGAGAGAGAGAGAGGTTTCGTAACTTGCAAAGAAATGCGGAAACTTGTTTTGAGCCCTAAAATACGACCATCCTCGTGGCGTTATCATATTATGATCTCGGAATTCAGCAATTAAAAAGGTACAAAAAATATTGGCCGTTGGATTAAATGATCTGTGGTGCCCTTCCCAACTACAATTAATGGTGGGGGCCACTATTTTCCGTGATTTGTGTTAATAATACGTTTCATTGGTTGGTGTTCCCCTGGAACCTTCCGCAGAAGATTGGGCCGCTTGTGATGGGTTAAGTGGGACCTACCTAGCTCGTTTGTTTCGGGCACCGGCACTCAAAGGACTGCGCTGCGACACTCCGCTGACTGTTGATGAGAGAGAGAGATTTCAAATTCCCATGGCTACTCCATACTCATTGATTGGGTCTTCTTCCAATACGCCAGTCTTTCTCGCAGTCAATAACTGAGAGTATTGAGACACTGCCATGATACATTAATTTTCTTTTTTTTCTTTTCTTTTTTTTTAAATCTTTTTTCATGCAAGATAACTCGTCACTTTTGTGGGGCGTGGGGCTCGTATAATCTTAAGCTTGAGCTTAACTGGTTTCAAATCATTTTTAATTTGTTTTATATATAATATTCTTAATTAAAATAAAATTATTAAATTTGACAATAGTTTATAAATTAACATGGGAGTGAATCTGAATCAAAAGTTGTTTTCAACATAATATGTGTAAGGCATCTTAATGGGCTTGTACCCAAGGAAATAAATATAGCAAAATTTTAAGGTGGCGCAACGGGATTACGAGTAGAATAGAGAAGGATAGAGAAAGTAAACGCATCAAATTCAAATTAAGTATGTTAAATATGAAAATGTTTACATATTTTTTTTATCTCTTTTTTGAATGATTTTTCTCTTCAAAAAAGGTAAATAATTAAAAATTATTAGCTAAAATTTCTCTTAATCCAATCACACGATAAAAAACAATATCAATCAAGTAAATTAAATGGAGGTAAGATTTTACGAAAATAAATTTTGGTCCTCTGGCTCTGCTCTCATACCATGCAATAAGGGTGAACTCATTTAGACATTGTTATAAGCAGAGGAACAGCTTAACGCTACTCAGGAAACTTGGGCAGGCAACAAAAACACAATGTCACAGTTGGGAGGCATCTTCATCCTTTGCTAATCAACCGGCTAGTAAACTGCGAAAAGAGATCATATTCGAGCTAATGCATGTGAAATCACAAGCAAAAGATCATACATATATTTCTTTGTCCAAAGGCGAATAGCATTCATCTCAAATATGGATCAATGCATATATTCTGGTCGTACAGAAAGCCTTCACATATCACCTATAATTCACCCATAAGCTGTTCAGTGCCTTGGTTTCTTCTACACTTGCTGAACAAAACCAATGAAAATCAGTCACCAAGCTATTTTGCAACTACAACCAACACCGAATCTTCCAGAAATTTTGGTTAATGTTTCCATCATCCACAGAATTACGATGAAAAACAATAAATTATAAGGTATAAGTTTCACATATTAATGGTGGAACATGTGAACAATCACATGCAAGAGAACCACATGCAACTACTGAGGTCAGACTATGCATACTCCTTTATATAACAGTGAAATCATAATGACACCATAAGCATAGGGGACAGTTAAGAACAAATTGACCTTTAATTTCTGGTATGATAATATACAGAAAATGCAAGATGCAGATATACACATTCCCAACTTCAAAGGAATCAAATGACAATTTACACGCCAGTGTAACTTTTTGGTATCGGGTTCAAGCCCCCTTGAACCCCCCCCCCAAAAAAAAAAACAAAAACATGAAGCCACAAAAAAAAAAAAAAAACAAATGTTGTTTTTTTTGGTCAGTGGTTCCTTACTTAACTTTACAAACAGTTTGCCCTTAAATTAACACATTCAACTAAAGAAAACACAAATAAAAAATATATACACGCAAAGAATGACTCAATTCTCCAGGACTTGGATTTTCGCAGCAGTTTTTTTTTTTTTTAATCTGCACTAGGCACTTGCAGTATCAGGATCCCAATGCATACCATTCACAATATCATTCTGATAAAAGGATGAGTGCAGCCAGCCCCCACGGAAACAACCGATTTAATTGTGAAAACCGCCAGCTAGAAGTAAGGAGTGATTCCAGTCAAATTACTGCATGCCAATCAATATGAAAGCTATCCTTCTTGTTTTATGAATCTTGGTTGTTTCAAATCAAATCCCTCCAAGAAACGGATCTAAAACATTAGTACTTCAAAATTAAAACTTCCAAAATAGATTGTCCTAAAAATAAGAAAGTAGCACACATCTGTGCTAATGTCGTGGCACTGTTTCTTCCATTCTTAGATGAGTAATATTAGATCCTTAATTTTTCTCACAAGTAAAACTAAACCATCTTTATTTCATTCTCAATGCCAATGAGAAGGGGAATTTTCCATTGGAAAAATCCAACCCTATTAATCTACCTTGATCCAATTTGCATCTTGAGACTTCTTTAAGCAATAAATATAAGCAATTAAATGGTTTTTGCCAATTGCAATCAAATTATGCCAGCCGGCACACTCTGGCAGATTCAAATTCAGACTGGAATAGCACCTAATCTTAAATCCTCCACAAAGCCAAGGACTGAATAGGTTTGTGCCCCGCAACAAGAATCTTCCCTTGCCACTATGTTCTAGGCATGTAGCCAGTGATGAACTATGTTAAACAAGATAACATCATTATTCGGAAAAATCGACCTAATTTGGATTTGAAAAAAAAAAAAGCACTATGGAAATGCAGGACGGTTTGTCAAAAATAGAGTGTAATTCATTCTTCAGTATGATTTTCAACAAGATGGAGAAATACAAGACAATAAGCTTCAGTTCTCAACTCAAATTTATTTGCATTTTTTTTTTCTTTTTGAAAAACACACTACAAATGGGATATGCCTAGGATACAAACAGCACTTTTCCAAGAACAGATTAGAACAAATGGAAATTTAAAGGGTTCAAATCCCATCACCGAAGAAAACATCCTAATTCCCCATCTCCCATTTATAACAATTATTGAAGACCCATAAAAATGATCTTATAAAACATAAAATCCTAAACTTTTTAAATTCATACCTTGCTCAAAATCAGCAAGAAATCCAATTCTTGTGAGTACTAATTAGAGCTGACAGAAGCCCTGCAGACGACACAGAAAGGGGTCCCAAAACTATACCCTTCTGATCCCAAATATCAGCCACAGTCATCAACCCATCGGCCACGTCTTGCACGATTGACACCTTCTTCAGAAACATCTTCTCCCTCAATTTCCTCCACCTACTCTCCTCTTCATTGTACTTAACCCCTCTCGAAACCGCAATTTCGATACTCGATTTCAGGCACTTCTCATCCTCGTACATCCTCCTCAAATCCCTAATTTTCAACGAAATACTGCCTAGGTACCCCAAAAACTCGGCCCAAGCACTAATTAACTGCAACTTCGCCGAATATTTAGCATCGATCAAACCAGCCTTAGCCAACCAGACAAACTGTTCGACAAAGTAATACAAACCCTCGCCACCGTAAGCGAGGAGAGAGAGTACGAGGTGTTGCTTTGAACTAAAACATGAGTTTCGAAAGGCGTTTAGGTCTTGAACGAATTTGCCTAGTCTAAAGGCTTTGCGGGAAACGCCAACGCTAGATTCGAAGGATTTGAGTTTAAGGTATAAGGGTTGGCTCTGAGGAAGAAGTGAAGAGGCGAGTATGATCTTGGAAGCGTATCTGGAAATCTTGAGACATTTGTCGACTCCGTCTCGCTTTGCGAGGTAAGCTTCGAGGTGTTCTAGGAAGTCTCTATCCTTGGTCGCTGGTTTCTGGACTAGGGTTTTGGATGATTCTGATGGAATTGAAGACGCGCTCGAGGCATTGGGTTCCATTGAAATGGAGAGAGAATGGAACCGGGAAGAGTTTTCTTCTTGAGTTTATACTTTGTGTTCGAAGAGGTCCAGTACGGTGTCGTTTTGTGCATCAACGCTGAAGTATCCCCTCCCCCTAGCCCGGAAATGGCAAAAATAGGCGCGTGGGTGTGAATATGGCGTGCGCTGGTGGGCTGTCATGTGAATCGATTGAGTTTGAGCCGATCGCAAGTTATTCGCCGTTTAACTCAATTTCATTTTCATCGAATTCCGATCAAATTAATTATATAATCAAGTTTATATAATAAAATTTTATATTTAAAAACTCAATCGATAATATATATTTATATATATTATATATATTTATACATGATTATAATATAAAAAATAATATATATTAATATATTATATAATAATTAAGTTTTTAAATCTAATTTAAATAATTTTATTATTTAATTAAATCAATTTTAAGTTTTATTATTTATTATTTATAAAATTTAATTCAGATTAAAAAAATTGAGCTCAAACATTTTTGGCATACTCGATCGCTAAGGTGCAGAACTCCGAGGAAAAAAAAAAATTCGATTGTAGTTAGTCAACAAAAGCATGTTTTGCAAATCGGAATTTTTGAAAATGGGTTTTGGAAAGTTAAATGTTTAACTTAATATTGAACTTATATAATAAAATAATTATGTATTACATATTATTAAATTTATAAATTAAATTTATATGAAAATAATTTGATAAATTTAAAAAATTTTATAATTAGATTTAAATATCTCAAAAGATATGAAAATAAATTAATGTATAGATACTAATAGATATTTATTATTTATGATGGGTTAAATAGAGAATGTCTAACAGTGATTTAAAAACAGTTACCATAAACTAAACAGACAATTTTTTAAAGTAAAAATCACCCTATAACTATAAATAGCATTATGGTCCCTGAATTAATGAATCACTCTTCTCCCTAATACCTCTATCATATAGAGAGAATTTATGAAAATACATATGACATAGAAGGTCGTACCCAGGGTTTTGCTTATACAAAGGTCAAGTTGAGAATTCACTTCGGCTATGAAATCGGGTACATTTCTATCCGATCTAAATTTCAATTTCAGTTTATTAATTTATTAAGTTTTAATTCTAATGATTTAACACGATATCTGGTATGGTTTTACATAAAGTTATTTTTCTGAATAAGTGGTATTAGAGCCACTCGTGCTTGAATCATCGGAATTTTTCTGCATATTTTAAAATTTTATATGATTTTGATACTGTGTAAATTTTTTTTAAAACAAAATGTATAAAAAATTTTTGTGGATATTTTGGTTTTCGGCAAATATATATATATTCAGAATTTTTTTTTGTGTGAATTTCAATAAAAGAAAAAATTATAAAAAATTTCTATTGAAGTCAACTTTCAATTTTTATTAAAACTCAACATCCAGTGTCTCAAAAAAATTGAGAAGTTTTATTTTATCAAAGTCGACATTAAGTATTTTATTAAAATCGACATTCAGTGTTTAAATATATATATATATATATATATATATATATTTGGGTAAAGAGAAGAGATGAAAAGTTTTCAAAAAATTTAAATCTTATAATATTTTGTAATATTTTCTTTCTTTCTCTTTCACATTTTTTTTTAAAGAAAATTGATATTTTGAGCAAATATATTTTTTGTAAAAGTTAAATTTTTTTTATTTGGAAAGGAATCTTTAAGATTTTCAAAAAAAAAAAAAAAAAAATTGGCAAGTAATAAAATTGATTTCTTTTCTTTTTGAAATGAATATTTTGGATCTTATTTTTCCATTATACATTTTTTGAAAAATTCTGATTTTAAAGATTCTTTTAGAATTTGATTTCTTTTAAGAAATTTTTGGATTCAAGTATTTTTGGAAAACTTCTAGTTTTAAAGAATATTTTACAATTTAGTTTCTTTTAAGAAACTTTCAGAATTTGAAAAAATAAAAAAAAAAAAAAAAGAAATTTCCAGATTTCAACTTTTCCTTTTTTAAAAAAAAAACTTGACTTTCCAATTTTAAAATAAAGTTTTCCAATAAAAAAAATTAAGGAAACTTGTCGTTTTGGGTAACAAAAAAAAAAGGAATTTTCATATTTTAATTTCCTTTTTTAAAGAATGATATCCCAATTTCAGAAAAGGAAATGCAATTAAGAAAATTTTCAGTTTTGAGAAACAAAAAAAAAAATGGAAACTTCCAGATTTCAATTTCTATTTTTTTATGGCTGACTTCCCAATTTTAGAAAATAAAATTTTTCTTTTATTGCAAATCCACATCACAAAATGATTAATATTTAAAAAAAAAAAGATATGGGTCATTTTAGGTCCAAACAGACTCAATCCTGGGTATAAAGGTATTGGAACTCATTGGACTCAATTAAACCAATTTTTCATTCTTATCATTCTACACTATCATTTTTATATTCAAAATTGGTCATTCTTTTAGTATGCGATGGTATGATATGTCTAGAAAAGTTTTGTCAATAAGATGATACTAAATATAAGGTTGGCTAGTTCTTAAACAGTTCTAAATGAACTCACCACCTACCTGTGAACTTTCCTGGTGCCCTATGCTATAGAACGGGGATTGACCAAATTTTGGATCAGTTGTCGGTAAAGGGTAGAGATTTTGATTTTATACTGACAACGAAAGTATAGAGACGGAAAAGTAAGATAAAGGAGATAGATTCGCTAAAATTGGGTTTTTATAAGCCCAATTTAAAATTAATAAAATTAGACTTTAAATAGTTCAATTTTCAAGAAATTGAGTCCATCATGATGAAATTAAAATTTTTTAATTACAAATATGATTCAAATATGAGAATGGTTTCGTATATATCTCGAGATAAATTAATTAAAGCAATATGTCATCAAAGTGACATCTATTATGGAAATTAATTTATTTTGAGATATAAAAAATTGTGCATGTAATTCATGTGAGTACCGATCGACCCAATTGCATGTACACTATGTGATAATAAATGCGTAACAATTATTCGGTTTCACATGTGATCAATTTATCGGTCCAAAAGAAGGTAATTGGTTGACATGCTCTTATTGTCAGCGTTTGATTACTACACCTATGGTTTTGTATATATCTTAAGATAAATTAATTGAAACATGTCGTCAAAGTGACCTCTCTTGTAGAAATTAATTTGTTTAAAGATGTAAAAGGGTTGTGTGCATGAAACTCATGTGAATATTGATCGGCCCAAAGGAAGATCAATATTTGACGGAATTACATATACACCTTATGGTAATAAATACGTGACAATTTTTTATTTTACATGTGACCAATTTATCGATCTAAAGGAAGATAATTGGTTAATATGATTTTATTGTAAGCATTTGATTATTGCACCAAGAAACCACTTACAAGTTAATTATTTTGTCCAAAGATAAAATGTTAATTGAGTAACCGGTATCTTGTGATATGGATTATACATATATGAATTTATTTGGTTTTTTTAAAGTTTCATGTGAGTATATACAGATTACCAATCTCTGTTTGACAGTTAATACTATTTCCACTGACATTAACGCCTAATTCAGATTGATTTTTAAATTAAATGGCTCGAATTTCAAATTTGGATTTAAATCTTGCGTTAAAGACTAATTCTCCCCACCATTTATAGATAAGAGTACCTCTGAAAAGAGAGAGAAAGAAAGGTGGGAGATGTTGAATTGTATGTGTTTAATAATGATAAAGTGGGTCATCCCAGAAACATTTAGAGGCATTATATGTAAGTCAGTTATGACGACTAAATATTTTCTTACGGATATTGAGAAATAATCTGTCAATAATGAAATGATTACTGATACACTCTTGACAAATCATATCTCTATACGGTATAATGGTTAAGAACTCTTGACCACTAAGAATAGAAAGAAAGAAAAGAAAAGAAAATAGGATAAAGATGCTATAAGTATAGCATCACAAAAGAAATAACGAAAGACACCGATTAAATGGGAAAAGAATGATTGTTTCTTCTATGGTGTTAAGGGTACAAAAAAAAAGAGAATATACCAACTATCGCGTTTGAAGTGATAAGAAAGGTATATTCCTTATTTTGGTTTGTTTTGAAATTAATAGTTTGGTTTGTCTTGAGATTAACTTAATTTCGGTATCAAGACATACTCGGTGGTCAGGTTCCTCTGCGATTATTCACATTAGTGTGTCTATACAGAGTTTTCTAAATTGTCGATCGTCAATTGATGGTGAAAGATACATCTATGCGGACGATGATAATAAAGTTTCAATTATAGTAACAGAAAAGTTTAAATTATCATTGAAAACCGATTTATATTTGGTTCTTACTGAAACTTTTGTTGTTCCATCTTTTAGATGGAATTTGATTTTCATTTTTTGTTGGATAGATCAGATTTTACCGGTTCTTTTGGAAATGGAAAAGTTGGTTAATTTCTTGAGTCCAAATAGGTTGGTTCCAGTTTTCTATTGAGATTTGATAATCTATATTAGGTTGATACTGTTATTTCATTTAATGAATCTCCGTAATATAGTACTAGAAGTACACAATTTAAATTTACCAATGAGAATTTCTCTCCATTATGACACAAAAGATTGAGTAATATCTCCAAAAGGAGAATAAGGAGACTTGTGTTAGAAGAAATTCTTGATTCATTTGATTTCATAAATTTTGATATTTGTGTAAATTATATAAAGGAAAAACAAATCAATAAAAAGTGATTGAAGCCAAAAAGACTTTAGAGGTCTTAGAAATGATATATACAAACATTTATAGATCATTCCTTTTGATTTTTTGGAATGGTTAAAAATATTTTATCATGTTCATAGACAATTATTCATGATATGGTTCAATCATGATTGCAGCATATATCTTGAACAGGGTTTCCTACTAAGATAACTACTAAAACCTCATAAGAACTTTGGACTGACATACGTCTTAGTCTAAAGTATCTACACGTTTGGGGTTGTCTAACTCATGTTAGATCTATTAAACCTAATAAAAGAAAACTAGACGTCATGACGGTTAGTTGATTAGTAGGGTACTCTGAAAAATTTAAGAGGTATTAATTATATACCCGGTTTTTCGAGGATGTTGAGTTTGTGGTGGGAGATATGGTTAGAGACATTGTTTTCTAAGAGAAATATGTTGATATTTCCAAATGTGTTATTAGACAATGTTGGAGAACCCTTTATTTTGAAAGAACAAACTCAACTACCTCCAAAAATCAATGTCGTGAAGGGAGAGATAAAATTCATATAGACATCCCGACAGTGATATTACAAATTTCATCAAATTTTTATCTCATTAGGTTTTGAAATAAAATTTGGTTGATAATTATGGATATCACAAGTCATGTGGGAGCAAGTATTCAGGAAATACCCCTATAGTAAGGGAGACAACTTTAGTCTCTACTAGTGCCTCAAGAATGACCTTAAATATAGGAAAATGTAGAAGATTCCTTATGTTTCAGTAGTATGGAGTCTGATGTATGTTTTGATCTGTACGCATTTGGATATTGCATACATTACGAAAATGTTGGGTAGAAATTTAAGTAAATCGGGAATAGAGAGGTAAGTAACCAAATGGGTCTTGCAATACTTACAGAAAGCAAAAGGACATATACTTACATATTGGAAGTCATATCAGTTTGAAATCACTCGATATACTGATTTCAATTTTATGGGATGTCAAGTTAGCATGAAGGCTACAATATATTACACGCTAGCAGGATGAATCTTTTTTTGAAGTGTATTAAATAGTCTCTTATAATATCTTCCATCATGACGGTGAAATTCATAACGTGTTATAAGGCATCCAATTATGGAATATGACTATGAAACTTTATCACGGATGGTATTAACAGACCATTCAGATTATTGTGTGACAATAGTTCAACAGTCTTATATTCTATTTAAGAAAATAATTCAGAGTGAATAGTTGTCTATAAAGTATATTGTTACAAACTCCACAATTACGGATCCATTTATTAAAGGAATTGCCACCCAAAAGGTTCATGTGTGCACTACTCGTTTGGTTGTCATTTTATTTTAGGATATTCAGTTTCAATGGGAGTTTGTGATTTTAGATGCTAATGTAAGATATTTTTGGATTATTTCAGTTTAAGATATTTTAAGATTATTTTCTGCGAAAATAAGGATTTAGTTTTGAATCACAATCTGATATTAAGTATGGTTGATCTCATTAAAGATGATCAGTTCGAAATAGGCATGTTAAAGATCACATTGCATGACATTTCCATACTACGCATCCATATCATGATCCATGTCATTCGGTTATATCAATTTACGTGACCATTAAGGATTGAGTTATGAAAGAAATATTACAAAAATCGCCTCGATTCAAAATTGATATGATTGATGGACGGGATTGATTGTAAATACATTTTAGTATTGACAGAAAAGTTAAGCTCATTCAGTCATTTCGCAATTACATAATTATAAGGTTTCACATATAGTCCAAGTGGGAGATTGTTGGATCATTAATCCAATGTTGGGATTATATATTAAAATAATTATGTATTGTATACTGTTAATCCCATAAGTTAAGCCCATATAAAAGTGATCTGGTAAATTTGAAAAATTCTGTAATTGAGTTTAAATATCTCAAAAGATATGAAAATAAATTAATGTGTAGATACTAATAGACATTTACTATTTATAATGGACTAAATATGGAATATCTAAGGGTGATTTAAGGATAGATGTCATAAGCTGAACAAACAGTTTTGGAAGATAAAAGTCACCCAACAACTATAAATAGGGTTATGGTCCCTAGATCAATGAATCACTTTTCTTCCTAATATCTCCATCATATAAAGAGAATTTATGAGGATACATATGACATGGAAGGCCATACCCAGAATTCTGCTTATACAAAGGTCAAGTCGAGAATTCACTATTCAATCTCCGGCTATGAAATCGGGTACAATTTTATCTTATCTGAATTTTGATTTCAATTTATTAAATTATTAAGTTTTAATTTCGATAATTTAACACGATATCTGATATGATTTTACATAAAATTATTTTTCCCAACAGAAATAATATACACTCATCGGCCATAAGATGCTGAACGAGTAGTCCCTAGTTTGATTTTTATTAATATCATTATAAATTTATACTTTTTTTTTTTGAAAAAAATTTAAACATGGACTATTTGTTTCAATTTTATTAATATATATAAAATTTTATATATTTAATATTATTATGAAATTAATATTATTAATATCATCATTATTGTACTAACAACTTCCAGCGTGATAGCCCGAAATTTATACATGTTTGGACTGGCCTCTTTATTGTTTTTTTTTTTTTTTGGTCAGATCCTGCTTTTTGGACTATATGTCAGACGTAGCCCCTGTATTTCCTTATCTCCAGTTGAATCGGGGTACTTTTCGTCAACCCTTGGTGGGCCCAAAAAAAAATATGCGTGTTTAACATTATTTCCCACATTTGTAGGGCACCTCCATGTTTTAGGATACATGGGCAATTCGTTGGGGAGAATCAGTACAATATTATTTTAAAATAAAAATTATATATTTTAAATATATTTTAACAAATAATCTTTAAGGTATAAGATTTAAAACATGATAATATTTACTTTAAAATTGATGATATTCTATTTAATAGCTCTATAAAATTATACATGGTTATTCGATAAAAAAAACAATCATCATCAAAATCAAATATTTTTATATTTCTACAGAATCATAATTTTCGTGTACTCTCGTAAAGAAATGGAAATTTTCTAAAGTTTTAAACTTTCCTAAATCTTGAGGAAGTCTAAATTTTTTAGAAGTATCTAATTACAATCCTAATTTTCTTGAAAGATTCAAATAAAAAGAAATTAGGATTTTCTATACACCTGGAAGACTATAAATATAAAGTATAGATAACTTTCAGAGGGAATTCAGTTTTGACATACGAAAGAGATGTAGTTCTATACATCGTTCAGAGGGGGCTTCCATACCCAATTCTATACATCTTCAGATGGGAGTCTACACCCAATTCTATATATCATTCAGAGGGGATTCTATATTCAATTTTATATTTCTTTCAGATGGGGTTTCATATTTGTTAATATACACCGATAAATATAGGGTTTCATGCTCAGTCTTATACGATCAGAGGTATGTTTTCGTATTCTACTCTATACAATCGGAGATATGATATCTACGACTACTATCAGTCTTTATTTCATCACTCATACTGACTCTAGCGTCAGAATCCTCTCATCGGACCACCCCAATGGGATTTTTATAGGTTTCTTATCCGTGAAAAACCGACGAATACCACCGTCATCGGCACCTTGCTCGAGTCGGAAGAGTATGTATCTATGAAGTAAAAATTAACTCCAACAAAAACAAATTTAAATTTTAAACCCAAAATATTATCTCTATTATATATTTCTAAATCCAGAATCTATTGATAAATATTAAAAAGAAATTCACATTATTAATCTCATACCATCCCATACATATTCTAGAAATGATACTATGTAAACTTTTTTTTTAAGATAAAATTTTGCTTGCTCTTCTTTTTTTTTTATTTTAATGTTTGCGATATCTATCACGATTTACCATCTCAAAAAATGAACAAAAAGGGTAAATTGATAATTGATAAGATACGTGGAAATTTTGTATCACCAATCCAATGAAATTAAAATAAAGATCCAACTTGATGGAACACGGCTCAAGGCCCAATTGGAAGGGTCAATCCTTGAAAAGCCCATAAAGGACGCCTACCGACCGATGCCCAACGATCGAGTGACTGATCGATAGCCAACATCTCTAACGATTTTAAGAGAATGCCAGAACATCCTAATAACCCTAGTTTCCTATTTCAGAATGGCATCTTTAAGATTTTTCAGCCAAAGAAAGTATCCTTCTTGAAGACGAAAATTTTCCAAATGATGAGAAATCTCAACCAACGCAGAATATTGAGTTCCTGAGATTTTCGAATCAGCCCGATAAGGAAGGTAGGGTTGAAGCCCCTAAGTGATGCACAACTCTGAAAAGTATAAGATCTCTCAAAACCCTCTAAACCAGGTACGCTCTCGAGGCAAAAACACATTGGGCACACCAATCATAGATAATCACTCTCTCAAAATCTCAGTCATTTCTTTCATTCGAAAACTACTCTTTACTGACTTGAGCGTCAGAGCCTCCCTACCGGAGCACCCTCCGACGATTTTTGCAGGTGTTTTCCTCTCCACTGACGGAAATCATTCAAGTCTACAAAGAACCAGTATCTGTGGAGTTATAATCTGTCTCCATCACAATTAATTTGAAATAAACACAAAATTGAATTCACTTGTTACTTAGTGCCCGTTTCCGCTTCTGTTCTCCTTGAGAAGATATGTCAAACAATATTTTTTAGAAACTCTTAAAAAAAATAACTTTTTTATGAAAAAAATTAAAAAAATAAACTTTTAAGAAAAAACCCATAGAAGAAGCCTTTTCTTCTCCTTTTTTTAATACTCTAGCTTTTTTAGAAATATATATATTTTTATTCTATTTATATACTCACATAAATATTTTTATTTCATTAATATTCTTACTTAAATGATATAAAATTTCAAATATATTAATTAACTTTTAATTTTTAACTTTACTTCAAAAGTAAAAAAATAAATAAAAAAAATAACTTTTAATTATAACTTTATTTTAAAAGTAAAAAAAATCAAATAATTTTTAACTTTTTTAAAAAAGAATTATTTTTTACTTCTTCACAAAGAAGATAATGAAAAAAAAAAAAAAACCCTTTAAAACACTTTTAGAAAAAAAACAAAATCAAAGAAGCTAATGTAGTGTTTAGTTATAGAAAACGTTTTCTAATAATTTTTTTTAATTTTTTTATATTTTTTATTTCTAAAAAAGGAGTAAAAAATTTTAAAAATATATTCAAATGATACATATTTTCCTATCTCTAATTTTCTCTAATAATTTAGAAAATTTTAATTTTTTTATATTTTTTATTTCTAAAAAAGGAGTAAAAAATTTTAAAAATATATTCAAATGATACATATTTTCCTATCTCTAATTTTCTCTAATAATTTAGAAAATTTTAAAAAATATGGATTTATTTATAACAAAAAATAGTAGAAAACGAGTGTTTTCTATTTCTCTTCATAAATAAAAAAAATCGTATTTTTTAATTTTTATTTTCTAAAAATAAAAAATAGGAGTATTTGAATATGATTTCGTTTTCTTAAAAAGCATTTCTAAAAAACACCATTATTTTTTATAACTAAACAAACCCTAAGACTCCTTTTATTTATTCTATAATCCACAATGAATAATGTTTAATTCATACTTTCGCTCCTTAGTAAAGAGTTTGATCCACAATTCGCATTAATCGTTGGATTGGAGAAATGGATTATATTACAATCAATCTAACAAACATGAATATTATTAAAAAGATAATTTAATAATCATAATTTTTTTTTATAATATGATAATTTTAAATTTAAATCTTAATATAATTAGAAAAGATAAAACAAAACAAAACCAAACACGAGCGATCAATAAAAGTTAGGACGTGGACTTCAAGCGGTTACGTTTCCAAGAATCAACCACGCGAGAAAGCTCCTGACAGGACGACCCTCCACAATTCAGAACTTTTGCTGCACTCTCCTTCAGCTCCCTCACTCTTTTCCTCATTGCCGTCCCTTCTTCACCTTCCAACACCGTTCTCACCACCCTCTCTATCTCCTTTCTCCCCACAAGCCCCTTCCCCGGTCCGACCGCACCCGGTTTAACCGCTATTCTGGTTTCCTTGCTCAACATCGCTGCATTCATTCTTTGCTCCGCATACAGGGGCCAAGCGATCATCGGAACACCGTGAACGACGGATTCCAGGATCGAGTTCCACCCACAGTGGGTCAAGAAACCGCCAGTTGATGGGTGTCGCAAAACCGACACTTGTGGGGCCCACGACTGAATTACTAACCCGATTCCTTCTGTCCTCCTTATGAACCCTTCGGGTAGGTACATAGTTGGATTATCTTCGCCTCTTCCCGCCGTAAAGAATGCATCCGATGCAGATACATCTGTCGGTTTTCGAACTACCCAAATAAACCGCTGCTTACTCATTTCTAAACCGTGGGCTAACTCGGTCATCTGTTCAGCGGTCAAAGTCCCGCCACTTCCGAGCGAAATATAAAGGACGGAGTCGGTCGGTTGAGTATCCAACCAGTTCAGACACTCTGCGCTGGTTTCAGTCATCGCTTCGTCCTCCTTGACCAGTGGTCCAACTGGGTGCACCGGTGGAGTTCCAATCCGTTTATAAAACGGGTTCTCTCTCAGAGCCTGAAGCGTTACTGGTTCGAGCTCGTAGAAACTGTTGATGAAAATCCCAGAAGCCATTGCTAATCGGCTTACATGAAACAAATACCATTTGTACTCGTTGCTCTTCCGGTCCTGGACCTGGTCAAGAAGGTCTTCAGCTCGGGTCGGATTGCAACCCGGAACATGAATGGGACCCGGAAGTTCTCTGAACTCGCAGTCCACTTCTTTGTCTAAAGTTGGAAGATACAAAGAAAAGGAGAGGAGATTTGCTGAAGCAGTGAAGAAGGAGTAAGTTGGAATAGAGAGCTCATCACATATGTCAATGGCTTCCGTACCGAAGATGTCGATGACAAGGGCGTCGGGTCGTTTTTGCTCAATAGCGGCTCGAATTGACACGAGATTTTCATGGACGATGACGCAGAGTCGGGTAAGGAGCATGTCCTCCTGAATGAACACGTCAACAGGAGGAAGGTTGATGACGTGGAGGTCGACAGGAAGGAGTGGGGATTCAAGTAGCTGAGTTTGGGCAGCTGAGGCTTCCGTTGTGATGACTAGGAAGCTGACGAGGCAGTTGTGGTTGATGACAAGGTGCTTAGCGAGCTCAAGGAGTGGGATGAAATGGCCTATGCCAGGACTTGGAAGGACTGCAACGTGTGTTTTCATTGTTTCTTCAGATTTTCCCATTGTTTAGAGAGAGAGAGAGAGGAAAGAAAGAAGGGTGGTGGTGTGGGTTTGAAAGGAGAATCTGTGTGTATATATGATAGGTGGTGGTGGTTCTTCTTGGCAAGATGGTATCAGGGCAATGTGGTTGCGGGTGAAAGAAGGCAAAGCATGGAAAAGAATTTGTAAAGGCAGGCTTGGACCTTCCTTAACAAATGCGGA
This sequence comes from Dillenia turbinata, assembly GCA_037126225.1. Lineage (NCBI taxonomy): Eukaryota > Viridiplantae > Streptophyta > Magnoliopsida > Dilleniales > Dilleniaceae > Dillenia > Dillenia turbinata. The sequence goes on along the minus strand of JBAMMX010000006.1, from coordinate 26,892,004 downwards.
ATTTGTGCCCACAATTGGGTAATAAGGACGCGGGTAAAACGTAACAGATGACGTGTCGTGTTCAGTGGCTTTTCGTGCCGCTAGATCATGCTAATAGGCCCTCTTAAGATGTTAGACAAACTACGCAAGCCACCCGTCTCGCAGCCCATTGGTTAAGGAAGGCTCGGACCACTACCATCGATGAGAGCTCGAGCCCTCCGAACCTCTACTCCCCAATTTGCCGAGGCGATGCCAAATACTTGTATCCATTTGTTATTTGACCAGATGCGTTTCATAATTTAAGTAATTATAGTTTAATCTGACTTTTCATAAATTGTAAGACTTTGATTATAATATCATATTTGCTCCACATACATTATAAGAATAATAATTGCTAAATAAATTGGTGAACTATCCTCTTATAGGTAGGTTTTGACTCCATAGATACCAATTTCTTCTTGACCCGAACAGTAGCCGTCAATGGGTGGATACACCTGCAAAAACCTCAGGAGGGTGTTCCGACGGGAAACTCCGACGCTCAAGTCAGTAAAGAGCGGTTTTCGATTGAAAGAAACAGACTGAAGGATGAGAGAAAGTTGTTCCCTGTGATCAGTGTGCCCCCGGTGTTAGACTCAAAGTGTGTTCCTTATTTCGAGGGTTTTGAGATCTCTTATACCTGTCAAAATCGTGCGCTGCTGAGGGACTTTAACTCTACCTTCTTTATCGAACAGATCCGGGAATCTCGGAGGCTGATATTATGAGTTGATTACGATCCCCATTTTTCGGGAAAACTTTCATTTTCAGGGGGTGCTTTCTTTACTTGAAAGATTCAGGATTTGCCGTTACGAAATAGGAGACTGAAATTAAGGAAGTTCTGATCTTCCTTTAAAATCGTTAGGGGGCTATCTGTCGTCTGGTCGCTCGACCGATAAAGGGTCAATCAGGATTTTTTTGATTTGTATGCTGGTATTTGTTTGCCTGATCGGGGTGACTACCTTCGCTCGGTGAGTATCGTTCGGGAGGTCCGAGCGACTAAAACCCTTCGGTAGATTGATCCGGGCGATTGAGACCCTTCGGCTGATGGTTACATTCAAACCTCAACCTGTAATCCTCCTCCATGGGCTTCCTACGTCAGCCTTCTTAGGGCTGACCTATCGGATGTGATTCTGAGATAGTCGTCCCATTATTTACTCCTAACTCATGGCTCTCTTGCCAATGAGACGTCATGAATTATGACGGGACTTTTAAATGTGATTACGATTGTTTCGACTTCCGCGAATCGTCTTTTATATGCTTTATAAGGGTTGGCGTTCTTTAGAGAATACTGTATTTTGGCATTTTCTCTTTTCGCTTTTCTGATTTCTTCCTTTTAAGACCCACCAACGACACCATCTCCAAAAACAATGGCAACGACATCCGTTTTTCAAGCTTTTCCAGGCATTGGTGACATCATGAGTGTTATGTCTCAAGAGGAACTCCAGGAGGCACAAACCGAGATGCTGATGAGGGATAACTACGCTTTAGTGTCTGTCACGGAAACCGATAGAGCTGATGCAGTGCCCGAGGGTTGTGTTCCGATGTACCTGTAACCAGTCAGGTATGGGTTGAAAATCCCTTACACAGGCCCTTTTACAGAGGTGTTGTGTCGTTGAAACATATTCCCGACTCTTCTGATCCTAAATGTCTAGCGTTTAGTGGTTGCAGTGGCTTCCCTGTTAGGGTTTTGCCGTCTTCACTTCGATTTTGACATTTTATCATCTCTTTCCATTTTGATGAGGTGTGGCATCAGTGGTTCGACTAAGGGTTGGTACAAATTATAGACTCGCCCTGAATCTGGCTGGAGATTCCACTATAAGGAGTCCATTGATAAGAACTGGATGCGAAAATTCTTTTACATAGAATTCTTGGATATGAACTGTTTGCCCCCGATACCCAAGGTCGACGGAGTGCCTTCAATGGGGCTGAAGCCCCCGTCCACTTCGAGACATGGCCGCTTCATTCGATCAATTGGTGGCTATTGCAAATCTACTGGTCGGAGTGTATGGATTGAGTCCTTACTCGATGACCAAATGTTGTCCCTGGCTGGTTTGCTAATCAGGAAAAATAGGAAAATTGATAGGCCCCTTTTGCTGGAGAGGGTGAAAGTTGAATTGGTCGACTCCTTGGATTCTTTTGATGACATCGTATTAGAGAATGTCACGGTTGATAAGCTAGTTCGGTCAAGTGTGAAGAGGTTCCTTCAGGAGGGCATTAGGGCATCTAAGGCCCCTCAAGGATCTTCTATCGGGGCGTCTGAAGCCCTTCCAAAGTCTTTGTCTTCTTCAGTAAAGTAGAGGGCAACTTCTTATCCTTCGTCTGCTTTAATGGTCCTGTCTGACCCTTCAGCTCCAACAGGAGGCGTGCGAAGGGAGACTGTCTGTTGCCTTAGATGAGGGCATTCTACTGGATGAACTGAGCGTTGATGTAGACAAACTGGAAGAATCAAGAGGTGGCCCTTCGTCTGGTGCCACAATGGGAAAGAATGTTCCCAGGGCTGCAATGGGTAAAATGGCAGGGCCCTCCTCTGCTGTTCTGGTTTGGCCTGTGCGTAAGGGAAAATACAAGATTTTTGAAAGAGCGGCGTCTCCACCTGTTATTCTCATCCGATCCTTCAATGGTAGGAAGGGTTCAAAGGAGCGTGGAACAATTGTCGTCTACGCTGGGGATATGCAATATAGTTACATTGACCTAGCGGAGGCAGATCGTATTGCCAACCAGTTTGACTTCCATTATTGTGAACTCGATTTCCATAGGATGTCCTATCAGCATGTCAGCGAGGCTCTCAAGTCCTTAAGTTTGATGGTACTATTTTCTCTACACTCATCAGGTTCTTTCTCGGTCCTGTCTTTACAACTTATTTCTTTTCTTTAAGACCATGGCCCTTGCTGAATTTTAGGAACGGTAAAGGAAACAAGTGATGCATCACTTGGAAGGGCGTCTGTTTGAGTTAACCCGTCTAGTCCAATCATGGGAGAAGATTCCCATTAGGGAGAAAAAGATCGTGGTGACTGAGAGCACATCGGGGGCATCGCTTAATCAAAATGAGGAAAAATTGAGGTAGCTTCGGTCGGAGTTGGCCCAGTGTCACGAGGAATGTGAGCGGTTGAAATTGGAGGCCTCAGCGCGCGAGATGCGTTTTCGTTCAATTGAGAAGCTGGCTCAACTCTAGGAGGAGTCTCTTCGAACGGCGGAACGTAAGATAGTTGAGTTTGAGGAGTCTCGTGCCAAGGATATAACCATCTTTAGAGACGCTCAACGTAAGCTGACCGAGAGATTAAAATATATCGAAGAGATAATCCAGTGTATGGGTCTAAGTGATGCTTTGCCCCCGATTGAGGAAGAGACAAATACTCGAAACCTAGTTGTATAATTCTTTCTGAGACTCTGTACCCAACAGTTTTTGTCTACTCAATGAGAAGTTCTTATTTTTCATCATTTTAAACTGTAACTCCAATTATGTTGCCTTGGCGAACTTAAGGGGACTTAAATCTCCCGTCAAGAAACTTTTGGTAAAGTAGTCGTGTTCGCCTATTCGGAGAGTTCCACTCTTTGTTGTGTTCGAATAATAGAGGCTAGGTAACCGAGAACCTTCGAACGATAGGAAATCCTTAAGTTGTAAATCGTGTTCACCTGTCCGAGAAGTTACATTCCTTATTGACGATGCGTACAAATGATCGGACCTAGACAACTAAGACCCTCCGAACGATAGGAAATTCTTAAGTTGTGGGCCGCGTCTACCCATCCGGGGAGTTACATCCCCTATTGACGACGCGTACGAATTGGGTGACTGAAACCCTTCGAAAGATAGAAAATTCTTAAGTTGTGGGTCGTGTCCACACATCCGAGGAGTTACATCCCCTATTGACGACGCGTCCGAATAATAGAAGTTGGGCAGCTGAGACCCTTCGAACGATAGGAAATTCTTAAGTTGTGGGCCGCGTCCACCCGTCCAAGAAGTTACATCCCCTATTGACAACGCATACGAACGATAGGAGTTGGGCGGTTGAGGCACTCCGAATGATAGAAAATTCTTAAGTTGTGGGCCGCGTCCACCCATCCGGGAGTTACATCCCCTATTAACGACGCATACGAACGATAGGAGTTGGGCGGCTGAGACCCTCATAACGATAGGAAATCCTTAAGTTGTGGGTCGCGTCCACCCATCCAGAGAGTTATATCCCCTATTAACGACACGTACGAACGATAAGAGCTGGACGACTAAGACCCTCCAAACGATAGGAAATTCTTAAGTTGTGGGCCGTGTCCACCCATCCAGGGAGTTATATCCCCTATTGACGATGCGTACGAATAATAGGAGCTGACCGTGGGGTTGTAAAAGCAGGTGTGGTCAAGAACTTAAAAAACACCCTTGCAGTTTAGAAGATCACCAATAATAGAAATCGATGGCTACTTGGGAATGGAAGTAAAAGGCTCTTGCTCACACGATATTGTCCCAATCCCCAACGACATTCTAAATTTGATCTTCATATGTTTGGTGCTGGGCAAAGCCTCCAAGGCGTTCAGACCCGGTCTGTCCAAGATAGTATTGTAGAGCGAGGGAAGGTCCACCACATTGAATACGACAGGAGTCGTCGCATGATTTGGGAGTGCTCCGAGGGTGACCGGGAGTGAAATGATACCGTCAGGGTATATCCATTTACCCGAGAGTCCTTTAACTGGACCTACATGAGGTTGGAGATCAGTAGAAGTAAATCTCATTCGTCCAAAAGTATCCCGATATAAGAGATTACAGCCGACTCCTTGATCGACAAAGATCCTTCGGACCTCAAACTGTCCAATCTTGACAGTTATCACAAGGGGATCGTGCCAACTTGGGTCAACCCCAACTAGATCTTCATCAGTAAAATCGATAACGAGCCTCTTTTCACCTTATCGTTTATTGGCGCTTGCTGCTAGGACTTCTTGTAGGGCAGGGAGAGTTGCCTTCGGGCAATAGAAAATAGGTGTGATCAGGCGTCTGGCTTCATCCTCTATCGGTACGTTGCGGACATGGAGTATCACCCCATCCCTTCTGTCGGTCGGGGGTCGGGCGGCTTGGCACTCTTCCATCCGGTCCGTCGTGGCGGTTCGCGTCGATATTCAACGGGGGAAACTCTTTCCCTCCCAGCGATGAACTCCTGTAGCATTCCTTCGCGTACTAGGAACTCTAGCTCATCTTTCAACTTCTTGCAGTCATCCGTCATGTGACCATAGTCACGATAAAAGAAACAGTACTTTGATCTGTCCTTGTTGGAGTCGTCTTCAGTTGATTGTGGGGGCCATCGGATGTATGGCTTGTCTCTAATGAAAGCTAAGACCCGTCCAGGGGTCTCGTTCAGTGGGGTGTAATTCAGTGGGGTGTAATTATTGTACCTCCTTGGAGGAGGGGGTTTTGCTCGAATTCTTCGGGTGAAGACCTCCGCGGTGACTGGTTCCATTCTTTTCGAACATAATGGTCTTTCCTGTAATGGGACGTTTCAGCATTCTCGGCAGTAATATACTTTTCAACTCGGGCATAAAACTCCTAAATGGTGGCAGGGGGTTTCTTGGTAATTGACACCTTCGTCATAAAAGGTCGCAGGCCTATCAATAACGCAGTTAGTGCAATCGAATGATTTAAAGAAGGGACCCTTATCATCTCTGTCTTGAACCTTTTCAGAAAATCCCTTAAGGATTCCTCTTTTTTCTGGTGTAGGGATAATAAGGCTGTAGATTTTCTCTTGACTCCCATGCTTATTACGAAGTGTGACTCGAACTGCTCGCGGAGTTGAAAGAAAGTCTTTATACTCAATGGTGAGAGAGAATTGAACCATGCAAGCGCATTTCCCGAGAGGGTGGTGGGAAAGTGCTTGCACATGGCTACATCAGACATGTCTCTGGAAATCATCACGATTACAAAATGGGCTACGTGGTCCTGGGGGTCTGTAGTCCCACTGTATCTCTCCATGGGGGGTAGGAGCACGTTACGAGGCATAAGTTCTGAAGAGATCTTAGGGTCAAATGGTGAAACGTGAGAATAAGAAGGGATTTGGTCTCCCTGAGAATTGGCCCATTTTAGTTCCTCGGCTACCAATTGTTCGACCTGTTTTAGAATTTCGTCAGGGACTAGTCTGGAGTTTTAAAATGCTTCACCACACGGGGGTAATGGTCGTCGCTGAGGACGTCTGGATTCCCGAACAGAGGATTAGACTTCGGGTCTGAGGGCGCGGCTAAGGTGCTCCAATTGTCTGCTCACATCCTGTAGTTTGGACTCCAATCTCTCCATCTAGGGGCGATTGACTCGCTCCGGAATAGGGTCAATAACGGATTAGACGGGGATTGTGGGCTGTAAGGCCTGCTCTTGACGAGGTAGTCCCATGGGAGCTGCTTGATCCCGAGTGGCATGATCAGGCACCGCAAGAGGGGCGGTTTTGGAAAGTGTGGCAGTTCGCCCTTCAGTAGGAGAGACGACTCTTGAGAACGCTCTAGTTCTCGGAGGCATGATTGTTGAAACAACAACAGAAACTACTCTAGTCTGTTTACCACAAATGGTACCAATCTGTTGGAGGTGAATTTTGGCTCCACAGATACCAGTTCCTTCTTGACCCGAACAGTAGCCGTCAATGGGTGGATACACCAGCAAAAACCATCGGAAGGTACTCCGGCGGGGAGGCTCTGACGCTCAAGTCAGTAAAGAGTGGTTTTCGATTGAAAGAAGCAGATTGAAAGATGAGGGAATGTTGTTCTCTGTGATCAGTGTACCCCCGGTGTTAGGCTCAGAGTACGTAACTTATTTTGAGAGTTTTGAGATCTCTTATACCTGTCAGAGTCGTGCGTCGCTGGGAAACTTTGACCCTACCTTCCTTATCGAACTAATCCGGGAATCTCGGAGGCTGATATTATGAGTTGATTACGATCCTCATTCTTCCAGAAAAAATTCATTTTCAGGTGGTGTTTTCCTTATTTGAAAGATTTGGGATTTGCCGTTATGAAATAGGATACTGAAATTAAGGAAGTTCTAATCTTCCTTTAGAATCGTTAGGGGGCTACTTGTCGCATGGTCGCTCGATCGGTAAAGGGTCAATCGGGATTTGTCCGATTGGCATGCTACTATTTGTTTGTCTGATCGGAGCGACTGCCTTCACTCGGTGAGTATTGTTTAGGAGGTCCGGACGATTAAGATCTTTTAATAGATTGATCTAGACGATTGAGACCTTTCGACTATTAGTTATATTCAAATCTCAATTATAATCGTTCTTTATAGACTTTTTACATTGGCCCCTTAGAGTTGATCCATTTGATATGGTTATAAGAGAGTCGTCCCATCACATCCAAAGTAAATAATAATGCTTGTCACCTCCTCAATTTTTGTTATTAAGCAAAACCAAGAAGGGAAAGTCGTCCCTATCCCCTCTCTCTCTCTCTCTCTCTCGTGTCACGTTCTCTTGGGCACGTTTGTGTCCATTAAATTCTTATCCTAGATTTCTAATCAATTCGATGAATAAAACAAGTTTTTGTTTGATTGATGATGTCTCTGACTCTTAGATTGATAGCTCAATCAATATGGCAGGCGCTTTCACCAGAGAGGTAGAGGCGGTGAATCTTCTCCGATCAAATCCTTCTGAAGTGCCACAGAGACTTTGAATTTTCAAAATTGGATTTGTCTCGGGGTGCCCTCTCAACGTCATGTCCACATACACAGGAGACATATGCATGTTGAAAAACATCAAGTGTATACAAGTAGAGGTGTTGTCTCAAGCTCAGGCTTGGCTGCCCAAAGTCTAAAAGTTCGGCTTGTACGAGTAATTCAAAATTAACGAAAACTGTTGGACAAGGAAATGATTAGCCATGGGAGATCAAGGTACTCTCTCTCTCTCTCTCTCTAGCTTTTACGGAACTCTCTCTCTTTCGTCGTCAGCTCACTAGATCTTTCCACATAATATCTATAGCCCTGACAAAATATTCACTTGTTTGGCAAGGTTTGGAATCCGGCTAATTGCATTGACACCACCTGCCATCGACTCGTTTGACGGCCTAATGGTTTCCCTCTCCCACATGTATTATTGTAAAAAAATTACTTTTATTGCAATACATTCTCGTTGGCTTTAACAATTCAAAATGTCTTTTTCTTGTCTTTTTTTTAATCGGCACATTCAATTAAATCTCATCCCTATTTTCAATTTCTCCTATTTATGTGAAATCAATGAATTGATAGCATATACGTAGAAGTATTTCTTCTTTTATTATAATAAGAATTAAATTTTAAATCATAAAATTAAAAAAAAAATGACTGTTAAAACTAAATTCACCTTGGGGACATGTAGAAGCATTTTATAAGAAACATGGATCTGCAAATGAGGTGACACGTCACATGGAACCATTGACAAATGTATACTTCTCTTGGTCTCGCATATTGACGTACCAAAACATAACTTATTAGTGTGTGTGTGTGTGTATAATTTTTTGTTTATTCAAAAAATGTGCATGTTATGCCTACGGGTTATAATTTGCTCCAGATTTGTAGGATTTGGCAATTTTCTGGTAAAAATGTGTATTTTAGAGTTTTAGATCATCAAACAAAATTTTCTAGCACCTAAGAAAAACTAATGAGAAGGCATATAAACGTTGGTGTAAGGACACCATTAATTGGCAACATTGTGCCGAACATGCGGGTGTGAATAAGTTTCGATTCAACCCTATTTAAGTTTAATGTTTTGTTTTACATTTGACCGATGTCATAAATATATATTTTTTATTAATGAATTATAATTCAAATGGTATTATACATTTTCTTTACCGTGTTAAAAAAAATAAAATCTATATATATATATATTTATATGTTTCATGAGGCCCTCTAGATTTTTTATATTCTGTCAAACGTAACCAAGAAGAGAAGCATCATCTTGTACTTGATGCAAGCCGAGGCCTTGACCGACCCTCCGATCCCAAACGATAGAGAATCATGTTGGCCAAAAAATAGGCATCCCCAATGATAGAGAACCATGTTGGCCAAAAATTAGGCACCGAAAGGGCCTTTCAAAGTAAGTGTGCTATTCTAGCATACCGGCGGAGGGCAAGAATATTTATGAACATTTTGACGAAAAATTTTTTGAATTTTGATCTCTTTATAATTTTCCCGGATGATAAAGAACTATATATAAATATAAATATATATATATATTATAAATTATCGATATTCAATAATCACATTAAATTTTAAATTTAGTTTAGTATATGTTCATATTTATAACATAAGAAGAATAGATACCTGAGTATGATCAAATGAAGAAATAGGATTTGAAAAAACCAAACCCTCTACGGAGGGCCCTATAGTGCTTAGACTAGATTAGTCGAATGGAACTTGGATACCGATCGGTGGCAAGTAATCCACTTATACAAAAAAAAAGAAAAAAAAGATCTCTTCCAAAATTTTTTTCGAGGCTCTCTATTCTTCTTATACATTCTATCTTTCAGTTTGCTTGTTAATACTGTCCAATTTTTTTTTTTTAAATTGAGATTTGAACTCGAGATCACCAAGTTAAAAGGGGAATTATAACTATTAGATTATTCCCTTCGAGACTTTGCTCCGCCCAATTTAGGCATGGTGGGGTGGTGTTCAATTAGAAACAAGGCAAGGCCCGGCCCGGCCCGGCCCATATGAGGTTGCTTTGCTACTCAGACAGATGTAGATTGTAGACCCATTGCATCCCATAGGTTTCTTCGATAGCCGTTAGCTACCCACCCTTGCGTGCACTTTTTCTGTTGAGAGAGAGAGAGAGAGAGAGACTAACTTGATCCAATGCAACTTGCATTATCATTCTCCTCTCTCTTTCCATCATCTTGGGACCATACTGTATTATATTGTATGCAGCCTGTCAACCTTATTTTCTTCTTTGTTGAATTCCCCCTTTTTTGTGTTCATTCGGTTTCATGGCGTGTTTGATTGTAATCAAGGCAAAAAAGTGCTTTCTATGAGTCCAACTTTCTTGATAAAAATTTAGTAGGAAAGGACACCAGCAGAGGATTAGGATCTGAGACCGAATTGGCTGCCTTCTTTGTCTGCGTCTACACATTAGTACTTACATTTGAAATTGTCTTGAGGGCGATGCTTTTTTCTTTGTCCATTCATGGACAACAAGTGATTCGATGAAGTTAAAACACATCTTTGGATTACATTGACCACCCCTAGTAACCAAATTTCGTGGGTTATGTATGAACTGTACTTCTGCTTAAAAGAGCAGAGAAAAATCTTTGGCGACTATTAGTAAATTGATTGAATTTGTTTTGAAAGAGCAAACACAATATCCATCAAAATAATGGTTTTAGTAACAACCAAATTGTCTGCAGGTCTTGAACAAACCCCCCCCCCCCCAAAAAAAAAAAAATCCATTGAATGGTTTCCAAGCTGTCGAGCGTGATCCCTTTTGTCTCCTACATGCATCGACTACTCCTAACCTTCAAGATGTGGCATTCATAATATTATGAACAAGGGTTAAAAATTCAATTGAGCTGCCAGAATGAAATAAGCAAGATGTCCTCCATTATTCTCTATTTGTTTTACTGGTATAGCTTGCCTAAAATTTTTCATAATTGACTCTTTTGAGGTACTTTCTTCTAGACCCTCTTTATACTTCTTTCCATGATGAAGAATGGGGAGTGCCAGTCTACGATGACAGAAAGTTGTTTGAGCTCCTTGTTTTGTCACAAGCATTGGCGGAACTCACCTGGCCGGTTGTTTGATTTGAATCAACATCATGTTTACTTCCTTATATTTCTGCAAGCACATTTCTTGATGTTAATTAACCGGATAAAATCATTCTGCGGGAAGCTATTTGATAATTTTGACCCAGCATCGGTTGATAATTTCAATGAGACGAAATTTTCATCAGTAAATGCAAATGGGAATGCCTTGCTCTCTGAACCCAAGTAATGGGCAATAATAGAGCACGCAAAGCATGTCCATAAGGTAATACCTGCTTCTGTGACCATGCCATAATATGAAACCACTCCTAGACTCCATGATGGAAACCAATGATAAGAACGATAAATGATCATTTACCCATAACCAAGAAGTATGGCACGTTCAAATGGAATTTGGCTCCTTTAGCAACTATTGCTGGAGCTTTGTGAACAATCAGCCAATTAAGAACAGATTCCGTTATGCACGTCATGTACCGCCTAAGACGCCAAAAGCAGAATTGATTAGCAAGGATTTGACAAGGAGAGGCTTCCGTTTCGTGGGACCAACTGTTCTGTTGTATATTCATTCATGCAAGCAGCTGGTGTCGTCAATGAGCATCTTTTAACCTACTTCAGATTTGAGGAATGCAATTTGAACAACAAGAAGGATATGAAACGCCGAGTATTGAATCTACAGAAGAACAACTAACAGAAGTTTCGAAGAACACTCACCCGTGTCAGGACTAAATCTTCACAGGCCTTTCTGACCATTAATATAAGTAAATCAGAAGCGATGACAACCAGATAGTGCAACATGTGTGTACGTCAATCAAAAGGTTTATCATGTCACGAGGGATTTGTTAATGGTTTTCTTGTGTGTGTTTCTGTATCATGTCTAACAGGTTAGAAAAATAGCAATTTGTCTGTAATAAATACATTTTGTAATATTTATCAGTGTCCTGCATTCAAATGACTATTGTTCTGATTTTGACCTGCCAAAACAAAATATAAGAAGAAAAGCATCATCTCTATAAGTTAATCCACGCTTCAGATGCATCAAATAAAATATAGAAGGTTCAAGCAAATATTTTATATATGAGATGCTGTAGAGGCCACATGCCCTGAACTGAGAAAGGGAATATAAAAGAGACCGCACCCCTCAAGACAGACAGACAGCACAGCATGGCAATACCGGTCACCATCATATAATATAGTTAATAATGGATGTGCATGATAATGGACTAGTGGAGCCACAATAAATAAGCATCATCCCCATAGACCCATTAAACCATTATCAAAGAAACTAAGAAATCATCTGATCACAAACAAAATGCTGGAGCAAGGGCAAATCAAGATTAAGGAGCTTCCCTGATGCATACATGACAATAACTACTCAATCAAATACTAGGTGAGATAGAAAATGTTCCCAACATAGATGCCTTTTCATAAATTGAGGTAAATTCAAATGCAACGCGCTTTGTGGCGCTTGACAGGGAGTTCTCTACATACAAACAAGGAACTAAAAACAATCCTTTCTAAATTCCAGTCAGGAATCCCCCAATAGTATATACATGTAATGCTTTTGAAGAAACACAGGCATAAATGACCGTTGAATACTAAATGAAGAAAGTGAAAACCTCAAAGACGTTCTCACTCAAAAATTTCATAAACCTTAATATGATTGAAGGACTTGACCTTCCACTGCTGCACTCCTTGTACCTTTCTGAAGCCAGAGTTGCCACCAGCAGATAATGAATGCACATAGCTGCAAATAAACTAGCAAACCTCGACAAACTAACCCGGAAGCTCTACAAAAACTAGCTTCCCCCATCAGTAACTTAATTCTGAGCTTTTCCACTTCCAAGTGTGAGCTCCAAATCATCCAATTCATGTATCCTCTCCCCTTGCCACGGTTTCACCTGTCCACTCTCAAATTCAAACACTTTAGCTCCTACATTCTCAGTCATTGCAGTTTTGGGAGGCATCCGCTGCACAACAGGCCTCACTAAAGTAAAAGATGGGGAACGAGGAATCCCAGATGGTGCAAAGGCTTGAAAGCTCATCCATTGGCTTGAATCACCAGTTGAGCCATCAGATTCATCTCTCTCAGATACAGCAGGTGGAGGAAGAAGATGTTGTGAGCGTGTGGGACTTGCAGGGGCAGAAACAGCCGAATAAGGGTAATTGAAAGAGGCCATGGATTCCTTGGTAAGAGCCTCCCAATTAAAAATAGTTTGCTGCTGGTGCTTACGAGTAGGGGAGGAGACGGGTGGGGTTACAGGAGCACTATTTGAAATTCTGAGAGGAGGTAGGGATGGAGCTGAACTTCGTGCAAATGAAAACAGAAAAGATGAAGGGCTGTTGTTATCGAGTATGCGAGATGGGCTTGGAAATGACGATGATGAAGGACTGGCTTGGTAAGAAGGAATTGGGGTCACATAGGCCGAAGATGGTGGACTGGGTTTTAGGGAAGAACATGGACTAATAGGTCTTGACGTTCCTCCTATCTCAAATGATTGAAGCGGCTTGCATCCCTAATCAAACACAAGAATTTGTTCATTCAAAAAGTAAAATTTTACAACATGCACACACAAAGAAAACACCATAACCTATGCAAAGACAAAACCTCATGAGTAAATGATCTTATAATTCTAATTTTGGGTGTCCTGACATGTGACCGAGTAATTGATTTTGTAGTCCTAATTTCGGGTGACCGGACATATGAGGCTGGGGAAAAAAAAAAAGCAAAAAAAAAGGGAAAATTTAAACCCTAAAAAACAAATCAGAAAGTCAAATTCTCTGACCCAAAAAGCAACTCAATTTCATTGAACATAGATCAGAGCTCAAAAGAAGAAAAACCCATCACAGCTTCTTATCGATTGAATAAGATCGGAAAATGGAAGAGAAACAACCCCCACTCAAATCCCCACGTCACAAAAATTAAACTAAATCAGATCCTGCATAATTAATGAAACCCCATTACCCAAATTCGATGACCCAACAAAAAACGCGAGAGAGAGAGAGAGAGAGAGAGAGACCTTGCGATAGGTGGTGCCATCAGATTCGACGGTCCAACCTGCTTCGTCACAAAGAGCCATCAGGACATGATTGTGGTCACAGTGTTTAGGAAGATTGTAGTTGCCCTGAGCCCTAAGACCTGCGAATATCCTAGCAGCAATAGCTCTCCTCCGCTTCTCTCTCCTCCGATTGTTCTCTCTCTCCTTCCACGACGGCTTTCTCCGATTAGTAGTCATCGATCCCCCAACTCCACCACCACCTTCCAACGTCATCTCTCTCTCTCTCTCTCTCTCTCTCTCTCTTCAGGGTTTATATCAGAGGTTTTCCAACGCAACGCCCACGATGAATGCAGTGTAAATTGTAAAGCCCTCAAATGACAGATCACAAGGAATACGCCTCTCTCTCTCTCTGCAATTCTAAAGGAATCTCTCTCCTCTCTTTCCCACGCTACTGGTGGTAATGATGGTAGCGCGTAATCAGGTATCAGGAGACTACCGAGAACCAGTACCCTCTCTTTCTGGAAAGAGGTGACCGACAGCAGAGAAAAAAGGCAAAGCAGTTACATTTAGGTGATTCGGATGGCTCTGATTTTTTTTATCAGAAAAATTGACGGTGCGTGATTGGATATTGGGGAGCGTGATGGGAAAGCGGTTTTGTTGGGGAGACGCGGGTCGTTGATTTTTAATCTTAATGGACAGCGAAGGAGAGGAGAGCTCGCGACGCATCACCAAGCTGAATAGTCGCGTGAAGTTCAGCCTTTCAGGTCTCCCCCACTCCACTCGGCACTCGGCTCTTTTTTCTTTCATAACCCTTTCCCTTTATTTATTTATTTGGTATTCTTCTTCTCGTAGTCGTTGATAATGATCTGACCTGATCAGAAAAATCATGGAAATTTCCTTAAGATATATAACGTAAGCTTGTGCATGTGCATGTGAAGATAATATGCAGATTTTTTCTTTTTTTTGGAATTTATTTTTTACAAGTTAGGCTCCCTCCACGGTGGCTCTCGTGGCCCCGCGCCAGCTTAAAGCTTGTATTAAAAAAATTATAAAATAATCGTCCATTCTTATTCTCCCTTGGTGCTTTAATTTGTGACTAATTATTTAATTATGTTATAAGTAGTAATGTTAACATCAAGTATCAGGGGCGGATCTAAGAAGGAATGAGGGTGGATAATCAAATTTCTTAAAATTTAATTAGTATTTATAAATCAAATTTATTTTATATCCACTTAACTATAATTTTATTTTCATTTATTTTTTTTTTAAAAAAATTCATAACTAAATTTTATATAAATCTTTTTTTAAAAACTCACCCCATAACAAAAATAAAATATGATACCACTATCACATATTTTAAATCAATAGAAAAAATATTTTATAGTCTTTAAAGTAAAAAAGAAAAAGAAAAATAATATTGTAATTCTGAAAAATATTAATTTGATATTGATAACTCCATGTTGATATTTTTTTCTTTTCCCACCCCTCCTTCCCCCAACTTTCCCTCTCCTGGCCTCTCTTCCTATCCATTTTGTTTTTCTGTCTTCTTTTCCATTCGACTTTTTCCCTTCTCCTTTCCATTTTCTCTAATTCTCTGCTATCTCTCATATTTTCACATCCCTAATTCCCTGATTCCTTTATTTATCGTATACCGAAAACTTCATTATTCAATTTTCTTCGGTTAACAAATGAAACTGTTTTTAAATTTGCAAAAAAAAAAAAAAAAAATCCATTATTTATTTTAATGTATATTTTAGATTTTTTAATGTGGTTTTATAATTTATATTTGTTATTTAAACAAATATTTTATTATTTTTTATTGCACTCCTTACCTCTGGATCTTAGGTCTCAAGTATACATATCTTTTTTTTTCCTGAACTAATTACCTAAAATGCCCTTAGTGTTTTCTTGATTGGCGATTCGGTAAATTTCAAGGCCTCTGAAATTGAGTGGGCAATAAAAATTAATTAAAGTGCTGTGAGTTTCCTCCTGTGTTGGGCTACCGTGTTCTTTTCATCAATGGACTGTGATGGGCCCAAATTGGACTGGTTCTTAGGCTGCCCAACTGTGATCTCTTAGGGCTAACTTAGTTAAGTATCAAACAAAGAAGAGTTTTGATGCTTTTTGGTGGGACTTGCAGAGTTCTCCCCAGTCGAGGGCAACGTAGTCGGGTGTCTCTGTTTTTGTGTGTTTGTTCGGCCACTATTGGGCCTCTTTCCTGTGTCTCTGTTTTCTTGTTTCTTGTGCTTCTGAGCCTCTGCCCATGTGGAGGGGGGAAAGAGAGAGAGAGAGAGAGAGATTTGACCGATTTATATTCACACGATCGATTAATTCATGAGAGTTGCACTGATTGTTATCCGAATCTGCAACCTTGGACGATATTCCATCTTTCATGATGGCGATATCACCCATCCACAGAGAATGTCAGCATTCAAAGCGACATTTCATGTTGTTAAGGGAGGCTGCACTTGCCTCCTCAATTCCTTCATTTCGACATCATGGAGAACTCACAACACCCACGTTGCTGTTCATAGCTCGAAGACAACAGGCAGCCATGGAAAGAACTCAAGCTCTAATTCCAATTTGATGTCGGAGGAGGAATGGAGAATAGATGGAAAAACAAGAACAGCCAGAATCGACTCATCCTACCAATCAAGATGATACCCATCCTGAGCAACCATGGAGTCTTTTATTCACACTTTTTTCCTGACTCCAAGCATTTAAGTTGTAATCGAACAGATATGGCTGCCTCGAACTGGCTGCTCAAAACTCCCAAAGTAGTCTTCTTGGTTTCCAACGGTTTGAAATGAATTAATTATAACATTTTTAGAAGACTCCCATTGCCGCACAATCTTCTACATTGAAAAATAGACTTCAAAACAGTTTATATCATTTGCCTATATTCAATGAGCAAAAAACTTGGGAATTCCTCCAACAAATAACCCCCCTATTTTCTGAGATTTCTGCCTTTTTTTCTGAATTTTGTTTAAATTATTTAGAAGATTATTCTGGCTGCTAAAACGCAACACCAACTTGAATACTGCATCATTAATAGTCAATAAAATTGCGACATAAATTTGGAATAGTAGGGTTTATCAAAGCAACTTTAAATGCTATACTATACTGGATCAGCCCTCCACCATAGAATCTTATCATTTAGATTTGGAGAGAAAAGAAAATGTTTAGAGAGAAAATCATGATTATCTTTCCTTTAAGAGCTTAGATACGAGAGAAAATAAGAAATTGGGAAGGATTTCTAACTTAAAAATTTTCCTCCCAAAAGTGAAAAAATAAATAAAGGAGAGAGAAAACATAAGAGTTAAAATATTTTTATATTTCAAAAATACTCTTTAAAAACTAAACAAAATTTTTTATTCCTATTAAGTCATATTTATTTTCTTTTTTTTCATAAAACTTCCAAATAAGATGGAAAAAAAATTATAATTTTCTCTTATTTTCTTTTCTCTCCTAACAAATCTTTTCTTTTCTCACCAAAACTCCCAAACATACCGTTAGGGTCAGCCCATATTAAAATTAGAGTGCTAGTCTTGACACGTAGATAGACATCCAAACCTCTCCTTTGCTCACCTTGACAATTCAGGTCTCTGGAAGCAGTAATTCAACAATTTCCGTCTGAATAGTGAATGCGTCAACAGCATTCAACAGTTCATCCGCTGATTAAGAAAATATCATGAATGCTGAAAGCGAAGGGGTTCATTACCCCCCATGAAGTCCATCCAGCCAACATTTCTCTCACAAAGAGCTCAATGCATCAGAATGGGCCAATTTCCGAAGCTTAATCCAGCAGTAACTCTAGAATTTCAGGGGTGAGAACAGCAGAACAAGAAAATTTACCAAGCAGAACTTACAGAGGATGTATGAATGGGTTGATTTAGGAACTCGGTGTGTAAACAAAATAAAAAACTGATATATAAGAGCAGGCTATAAAAACAACCAATTATGTTTCATCAACTGACCGGCAGGAGAACTTCATTTATTTACAAATTTACACAGTTAATCTCAAACTTATAAAACAGAAATTTAGTTTTGTGGGGAACTTCAAACTATTGTAGCCAACCCCTCTTTACACACATTTGTGACTGACTATATGTAATGCTCATTTGCTCAGTCAATCGGTCTTTATAAACAGAGTAAAGATGGAGAGCGGAAATGATTAAAAAGATAAACAATAGACAAAGAGGAAGTCAATCAATGACCCCTACCATAAATAAAATCAATATGGAAACTGATGCATAAAGAGGGAAGATAGAAACTATAGCAAATACATTTGTTAAAAAAGGCAAAACAATGGAAAACAACAAGCAAAAGTGGGAATTTTTACATGAGAAGAGAACACACCAAACTTGTTCCCCACTCATAAAAGAAAAGGAAAACCCTTCCACTTCCACCTCCATCGGACAACATAAATTTACACTGGTTTCTTGCTGAGCAGGTCTACACATATTGCTATTATCATATTTAGATTTTTCATTAAATGGCTATTCTCAGGAACAAACTAAAAACTTTCGAATGATTGGGCAGATAAAAATATTTCAGGAACTATAGTAAAGTGAAAAAACATATATTTATAAAAAAAAAAAAAGGTATATTCAAGTCAACCCCAGGGATAATTACATTTCAGGAATTATAGTAAAGTGAAAAAATGTATATTCAAAAATAAAAATATGCAAAACAGGAGATAATTACCACCAACTGGAGGCTTTCCTGAGTATTCCCAAGGGACCTTTATGATAACTAGATTGTCGTGCAAGGTTATGAAAGTTGACAAGAAACTAGAATTTGTAATCCGCAAGTCAACCCCCAGATCATGATCAAAATATAGCACAGAGATGTGAACTTTCACCGATCAATGCAACCATCTATGGTCTCTGACAACAGGATTTACACTCGCCTCCCCTTCACTGTATCCCAAGAGAAGGCATTCATATGGTCTGTGATGGAAAAGATCTAGTTCACCTATCAGTGATCCATCAGTTTTCACCTGCAACAGGTAAATGAAATATGAAGTAAAAAATTAGGTAATATTTATTAAATTTCTCTAACCATTAAAAACCCATACCATTTCAGCCTCATGATTAGCTACATCCAAATTAGTTATACAAATTTAGAAAAAGGAATGTGCATAAATATATATAAGCTTCACCTTCAGCCAGTCAAAACTGGTCATATATCTCACTCCCCATGCAAGGAATAATTCCTCTTCAACAAAAAACCCAGTCTCTCCCAATTAGTCACCCATAATGCTACCAGTGCTCCTTTGGTACAAGTAAGCTGCTTAATAGGAAGTGAAAGAAGGTATCAATTGGGCAGAGTGGGGTACCTGCAATTACCATGAAATCAGTATAACTGGCATCCTAAGAGAATAAACAATAAATACAGCATTTCAACCTCAAACATTACACGCTTTCCTCTCGATGTTAAGCCTTATGCACAAAAGACTCAGTTTTCTTTGTAAGCCATGAATTTACAAATCAAGCATAACACTAATGATAGCCTTGAGGTAACTCAAAATTATGAAAACAATGAAAAATAGTATTTATCTCCTCCCAACTAACACTGTTGGCTAGATGCAGCTTTTTCCTCATTGTAGAGGTAAAAGAAATGAAAGCTACTCCAAAAAGACAGTCCAAGCACAATAAAGTTGATCAAGTCCGTCAAGGATGAAGTAAATCGATCACTCGTGGCTTCTTGCACTTACAAAGTCCACATATGCTCTTTAGAAAAATCAGATATGCATAGTCACATTGACTTTGAGAATATACAACAAAAATAATTCAAATGGGTAGGCACAGGAATGCAAAGACATACGTTCCTTTCTGATGAGCACTCCTATTCTCCCATGGTGGATCAATTACCATAAGATTGAAGCCACAATCAGCATCAACTGCAACAATAACATAACTTACATCTTGTCAAGTACAATTGGGTCAACTCGAATTCTACTTCTACTCTAACTGAAACAAATAATAGGTAGATGAAAAGGCCACATATCAAAGCAACTATAGTGAGGCTTTCTGTTTTCATTAGATAAGCATTTTGCATGTGACACAAAATTGATGCATGGGGGATAAGTCCTTCAAATACTTATTCTAAGGACCGCCATAAAGAGACAAAAGATACCCCCCCCAAAACAAAAAATGCAGTTATGCTTCTCGATAACCCTATAGTGATGCTGCTTATATGGAAGATATCAGTTTGAGCACGATATTGATCAGCAACAATTACCCGGAATTAAGTTGTGAATCTCCTACAAGTCAGACTCTGCAAAATTATAAGCATCAAATACAATGAGATTGGTTAAGACGCACTATATATAAATCTCATACGGAAACATTCAACAGATTAAGATATGCAAAAAGGAATCAAACATAATGAGAAAGTGAAAATCCAATAAACGTGCAAAGAATTGATTTCCCTCCAAAAGCGGGAAGAATTCATTTCATACCATGAAGAAAGAACTCTTTCTGGGAAGAACATAGAGATTGTTCAGTATCCCGGCTTCCACTTCATCCCTCGTCTCATTTGCAACTAAGTTACTAAATAGAGGAAGCACTCCCGGTTGCTCATGATCTGTAACCGAAGAATCTAAGAATCACAAAAATGTGGACACAATTATTAATTTTGGTACTAACATGGACTGAGAGGAAAACCTTAATTCTCTATTGGTAGATTTTGATGATCGAGATTAAGAGATTTCATACTGACGCAATTGCCAAACCTTAGCAACTACATTCTCCGGAACAACATTCGTCGCTTTGTTGGAAGAGATTTCTTAAACTATGAGTGACTGACAAAAGATCAATAGCTTCAAGAAAAGCCTCATGCGCTTTCACCAACAAAGCCCTCAATTCCTTAAAACAAACTAATATATATATATATATATTAGAAAAACAGAACCTGTAAAGAATTTCAAAATTGATGAGAGGAAACTAAAACAAACCCTAACCTGATGACGTAGATCGACAGCGAGTTCTCGTTCGTTGAAAGGACGAGGATTTTTCTTCGGCATTCGCTTTCGTTTTCGAGGATTCGAGGAAGAATAAGAAGGAAGAGAGCGATGGTTTCTGATTCGAGGAATCCCCCAAGTTTATCGCTGGTTCTCGGTTCCGTCATTTTTATCCCCGCTTACATTTTCCCGTCCGAAGAGCGCAAAAAAATTAGGTTTGCGCGATCAGAGTCAACACCTCATCGATTTCTTCACCTAATCTCTCTGGGATGTATTCGATTGCAATATTTAAATTTTACTCAATTGTATAATAAAATTCTACGATTTAAAAACATAATTATTATATAATATTTTATTTTATTTTATTTTTATATTATAATTATATATAAATATATATAATATATATTATCAAAATATTCAATAAAATTTTTAATTTAAAATTTTATCATGATTATATAATAAATTTAATTCTAACTCGATTTCAATTCAATTAAAATCAAATCGAATCAAATTATTAACTGATTAACTCCCTAACAACTCGAATTCCACTCTATTCACGTTACACTCTACTCTTACCCCGCCATTTTTATTAGAAATTAGGTTTTCTCTTACCTAATTTGTCTCGGCAATGCGCGGAAGAGGATTTTTTCCTTTTTCTTTTTCAAGAACTACAAACTCCAAATTTAATGGCTATTGGCTAAGAATTTGTACCACTTAATTAAAATTCACAGTGTAAAAGAATAATTATTTGGTAAGGTAATTCTGTTTCCAATAATAGGAACATACAATTTTTTATATAATATCATATAATTTTTTTTTTTAGAATATGGTATACTTACAAAGTAAATTATTCTATAGGGAACAAGTTCACTCCCTCTCACCTTTAATTTTGAAAGAAATATTTATCAAAATACATAAATTTATTTACGAACTAATGTATACAATTTTAAACTATAAGTATAATATAATAACTTTAGAACTATTTAGATCTAAACATGCATTAAAAACTATGGTCCGCAGTTTTAAGTTGGTTTGATTTTTAAAAAAGACA
Organism: Dillenia turbinata; assembly: GCA_037126225.1. Taxonomy (NCBI): domain Eukaryota; kingdom Viridiplantae; phylum Streptophyta; class Magnoliopsida; order Dilleniales; family Dilleniaceae; genus Dillenia; species Dillenia turbinata. The sequence continues at coordinate 26,870,292 of JBAMMX010000006.1, read as the reverse complement.
TGCTTTTATTTAAATTTAATAAATTTTAGAGAAAAAAATTTTAATAAATAATATTTTTTCTAAATCTTACAGAATCCAAGAGGGAATAGTAATCGTTGATAATGATACGTTGATTCTCTGAAAAAAAAAATGAGGTAGGTTAGATGTATGTGAAATTGGACTTTTGAATAGAAAAAGTAATTAATATTGATGGGATATGACTCCAGATTTAAATTAAAAGAGTTAATTCTTTAAAGGCTCATAAAGAGTACCTGTTGATCAGTATCTAACGCTTATCATGACAATCTACCGAATAGCTATAATCGTCTCGATCAATCTACCGAGAGGCTTCAATCGTCTGGATCTACCAAACGATAGGGTCCCAATCGCCCCGCCAACCAAACGATCCTCGCCGAGCGAAGGTAATTACCCCGATCGGATAGGCAGACATCAACTATTCAACCGGACAAGCCACGAAGCTAAGAAGCCACGAAAACCCCTTAACCGATTGAGCGACCAAACAATTACGGAACTCCCCTAACAGTTCCAAATGAATGTTAAAATTTCATTATCTTCGGTCTTCTACTTCATAACAGCAATTTCAGAATTTTTCAAATAAAAAAAACATCCATCACGAAAATGGTGGTTCCACTGATAAATGGAGATCGTGATCAATTCACAATATTAGTTCCCGATATTACCAATTCAATTGGATAAGGAAGGTAGGGTTGAAGTTCCTCAGCGGCGCCCGTCTCTCAGAGGTATAAATTATCTCTAAAAATCTCAGAATCAGGTACGCTCTCTAAGCCTAATACAGGGGGTATACTGATCACAAGAAACAACTTTCTCTCAACTCTCAATCTATTTTTTTCAATCGAAAATCATTCTTTACTGATTTGAGCGTCGGAATGTGCTCCGACGGTTTTTGTATGTGTATTCACTTATTGACGACTACTATTCGGGTCAAGAAGAACTGTTATTGTGAAGTCAAAATCTACCTTCAATAAATATAATATTAGTTTAAAATTTTATAATATTACCGAATAAATAAGAGTAAATTAAAAGATCTCCTAATAAATAAAACAAAATTGATCACCAAAGAAAAATGGTAATTAAAAAGGCCCATCTGGCTCTCAGTTCAAACAACTACTCCTCTTGTGCCAATGGATGGGTAAAGAAAGACGGCAGAAATAAAGGCAAAGATGTGATGTGATAGACACTGGACTTGGCACATGGCAGCTTACCTTGGTTGTGTAATAGAAAAACTTTTAAATTAAAATAATTAAAAATATATATATATATATAAATATATATATATCTACCTATTATATAAAAAGTCTGAGCCATCTCCGATATTTGGTCAAGTATCCTCCTTTAAATATGGACACACGATGAACAAATAAAACTAAAAAAAAAGTTAAAAGACTTCTTTTACCACCCTGGTGTTCAAATGTCTCCAATTCTAACCCACCGTTAGTCAAATAAATTAAATTAAAATATATTAAATTAATTTTATGAGCTAGATAGGAGTGAACACTATTTAGTTAAAATCAAAAAAACTTTTTTTTAATATTTTAAATAATTTATTAGATATTTGATTTGATTTTAAATAAAACTAAATTTTAATTTAGTTTATTAAAACGATCGTCGGTTTTAATAATTTTTATTTTAATCAAATGAAATTAATTGAATTAATTAAAAATATTATATATTTTTAAATAATTTTTATTTATATGAATATTATTAAATATTATAATTAAAATTTAAAATAGAAAAAAATATTATATTAATAAAAAATCTAAAAGAGAAAAAAAAACCTAAAAATTAAAACTAATATACTGAAGAGTGCATAATTAATGAAAAGTTTTCAGTTTTTACCTTTTTAATTCTAAATTTCGAATGTGAAGTGCTCACACCTCTCCATCACATTATCCTATTTCACTCCTTTTTGGTTTCTATTGTTACTTTCATACTTTGATTTTTCTCTCACACTACTCCTACATTGTATCATGACGAATTTTAAAAATAAAAGCAATTGTTTTGTTTTGAATACTTCATTTATCTTTTAATTTTTATAGATTTTTCTACTACAAACACATGACGGCATTACTTAAAAATCTCTTATAGTTAGAGATTTCAATAATTCGATTAATTTAGAAAACTAAACCGGATTAATTACCTAATTTGGTTAAATGAATTGTAGGTTTGTAGATTATTTGGTTAAATTATAGTTATGAAAATTATGTAAATGAATTAAATAGATTATTTTAATTTTAATCATTTCAGTTATAATTTGACCGAATACTTACCCTTAAAAACCGGGTTCCTCATTATTTAGTTGAATAGTGAATGTGGACACTTGATCAATAGAGTCAAAAAAAAGTTAAAATTATTTTTTTTACCACCCTCAAACGCAAACGCCTCAATTTTCTAACCTATCCAACTGGTCAAACAAATTAAATTAATTTTGTGAGCCAAAGGTTAAATAATAATAAAAAATGCATATATCTATCTATAAGATATTGCCACATGGATAATCCAATAGAGCCACATCTTCTTGTGTCCCTCCACCTCTATCTCTCTCTTTTTCGTGTCTCAAGTTATTCTCTACATCTATTTAATTAATGACACTAATATTTATTTTTACTTAATAATAACAAAAAATAATGAAAAAAGGGAGATGATTTTTCTAGGTGGTTTGAAAGAGCTATCCATTCTGTTTCCATGTTTTAATTGATGAGTTTTGGTGATCAAATACTTTCTTTTGAATCCTAACTCTGTACAATTAACTCAACAACTAAATATGCAATTTCTTCTTTTATTTTTTTAATCGAGAACCCATTAAATAAAATTGGAACACCAATTTCACAGCCTCCATGATTCACACTAATTTTATTTTTATTGAGTTCATACCTTAAAACTTTTAATTTTTTTTGAATCTACAAGTTCTGCTGAGATAAAAAATTAATTTTTATTGGTATTTAGATTTGCAATCTCACTTTTATTGGTATTATAAATTAAACTATAATTGAGAATAATTTGACTAATTTATTATATAAATAAAGAAAAATACAAAATACAATAGGCAGCAAACATTTTCATGGTAATAATCTTTTAAAATTATCTTATAAAAAATAATAATTTTTTGAATAATATTTTTAGGTATTTAATTTGATTTCTTAAAAAAAAAATAAATAAATTTATTCAACATAGATATTGACTTATTTTTGTAAAATTTAAGTTATATTGGTCGTTGTCAAATTAAATTTTGATAATGGCTTATAACAGAAAGAACTCATTATTGATTAATTTAAAATTTACAAATTTAATGTATATTTTAAAAGTACAAAGAACAATTAAAATGACTTTTCAAGACACAATAGACGTTGTAAATTCTTAAATTGCTTAACAAGAAACGAAACAAACAGATAAAAGCAAATTGCTACATGTTTTATCTTTTATGCTTCTTCCTATATAACTTAAAACAACAAATATAAAACACTTAAATAGAGTATTTCAAAATTTTGAAAAACAAATTAAATTTTTCTATAATAAAAACTATTAATTATCAGTTCATCTAAATAAAAATAAAGTTCGGAATATAGCAGAAAACCCCCCACATGTACCATCTCATGTTCCTCCAATAGTACTTGTATTTAGGGCAATGACTCAAATGTGTGAGAGAGAGAGATAGATACAATTAGAGATCTCGACAATAACTATAAATAAAGATATAAAATTTATTATTTTATGGTTTCATTTAATAAAAATAAAACTTATGTGAATAAGTTTTTTTAACTAATAATAATTGAAATTATACTCTAAAATTGTAGTAGTAAAAAATAACTCTCTATTTTCAAACACATTGTAAGGTCTTAAAAATTTTAAAAATCAATACACAAACATATATAGTCTGAAATATATCAAATAATTTTTTTCAACAAAACAGTTTTGAATCCTAATAATAAGTATAAATTATTTAATAATTGTACAAGAAATTTCACTTTTATTGTATAGCACAGTATTTATATACTTTGTTAATAAATTATAATTCAACTAATATTATCTCATTTCTTAAAAATTTCAAATTCGACCCTCTCTTATATAGTAGTAAGAAAAAAAAAAACAGTATCTATAAACTTTCCAATAAAAAAATTAAATCTTACAAAAAATTTTTAATAAGAGTAACTTAAAAATTAAGATGTACAATTAATTTATAAGAACATCCTTAAATGTTAATAATATAAAAAAAATTCTAAAGTTATATATATGTATATTATTCAATTCACAAATAAAAAAGAGATTAAATTTATTAAGAAAATAAAATTAGTTTATGAGAAAAGATTAAGACAAGATTGCCATCAACAAAAGATTTTTTTTAGGAATTATAAATATTATCTAATTAGTATATTGCATGAGATTAATTACAATTAATAATACATTAATAAATTTTAAACTTAATAATTCATTCGATCAAATAAAAATGATAAAAAATATAAAAATTTTTGGGCCTTGGCATGCACCTTGTGTGGCCAAGCCCACTTAGTGTGTGTGTATATATATATATATATAGAGAGAGAGAGAGAGAGAGAGAGAGAGAGAGAGAGAGAGAGATTTCGAATTTTATAAGTAAAAATTAGTTTTAATTGGTCTAACCCTTTTTTTCCTTCAAACAATGCCTTACGGTGTGTTTGTTAATTTTATGAAAAAATGAGATAAAAAAAGGAAAAAGAAAGAAAATGGAGGTAAAATTAATACGTTTGATAACAAAATATGTGATGAGAAAGAAAATAAAATAAAAAATCACGTTTGATTAGACAAGGGAAAGGAAGGAAATACAATCAAAATATACATAAATTTATTATTTTATCATTTTTCCTTTTATTAGATTTTTAAAATAGATGATATAAAATTAAATTTAACATTTATAATTTTAAAATAAAATCGCTCCACTCCAAAACCCACCAATTTGGTGGAATTAAAAAATTAAGTTTGAAGGGTTTTAGAAACCCTCCCTTTCCCTCCCTTACAATTAATTGATTTGTCAAATATGAGTGGGTTTTTTAAAAAGCTTCTCTTTCCTTCACTTTCCTACTAAAATTCTCCATCCAAACACACTGTTAAAGAGATTTTTTTTTTTCTTTTCGTTAAACAAAAAGGCGAGAGTTTATTTACTCTCGTTGATCATAAAATCCGTGACTAATTATCAAATGCTTATCCTTATAAATTAGTTACAAAAGTCTTAACAATTTAAACATATTTCGTAGATCACTATTATAAATTAAATTGTGATTTAACAAATACAAATAAACATTAGAATTATTTCATAGTAATTAGAATACAAATTTATCATCATAATTCAAATGTGAACATCTTCACTTATCACAGTGTTAGGTTTCTATGTTGTGATCATTAACTTGTAGCCTAATTCTACGAACTAGACATATGTTACCCAAATTATTGACTTCAAATGTTACAAATTTGCAAAGTAAAAGAGATTAATACAAGAGATTGGCAATTCGACAAAAGAGCGAAAACAATGAAACGCACTACTAATAGTAACTCCTTGCTTTTTCAAAAGCAACGGACTAATAATTGTGATGGGCAAATGAAGAAAATTAGTATGAATAGATTCGTTTTGTCTCATGTATGTTGACATTTAATACGTATTATGAGGGTGTATTTTGTTCGGCAGGTGTTGTGAGAGGGTAATTATTGTACCGATATTTTTTAGTCGTTTGAACTATTCAGTTTCTCGTAGAATTCATGATTTGTTGTCACCCCCTCGGGAGGTGTATTTTGCCCTTTTGCGTGATATTCGGAAGTTAACTTCTTTTTGAAACTAATTTTCTCCCTCCAAATGTGCAAAAAAAAAAAAAAAGATTCGTTCGGTCTTGACTTGTAAAAAAGCTACTTTTTTTGTAATACCTTTAATCCTAAATTTTCCTCATTAATCAAAATTAAGGTTCCTGCTTTAGTCTAATATTTAATTCATTGTTTAGGAAGAATAGTATGCGAAGGGGCACCGAACACTGATGCTGGCAGTCGGGCAGAGCACTAACGTGATTTGATGATGATCTCTACCCGATCAGATTCTTTCCTTACAATTGTAAGTTTTGAAGAGGGTTTCGGACATTCAAAAAAGAAGGGCAGAGGACTCTGGACTATGATGTCTGCGTTTGCATCAGTGTAACCTTTGGTGACGTTTCAATAATTAGTAAGCACGTTTTAAAAAATAGGTTAGCTCAATTAAAATTAAGTCTTATTAGTAAAAAAGTTAACATAACAGTATTTTTCTATTTTTTTTAAAAAAATTATTTTTTATTTGTAAATTTTATATTTTCTATTAATAATTTTTTTATTTTAATTAAAAATATTACATATGAAATATGCAAAATAGAAATAAATTGAGACTAGTTAAGTTGAGTTAAAATTTTTCAAAAATTATATATAAAATTGATAGATACCTCAGTAGCAAATAGCAATAAAGTATCAGATAAATAAGTATTAAATTTTAGTGATCTAATAAAATTGTGATAATCACTTAGCAGAGCATTTCTTAGCAAAACAACAACAGCAGTCTAATCCTTAATCTCAAATTTTGAGATCGTTCATTTTCTAGCAGATAGAGATTTTTATAATAGATAACCTCTCGAAAAATTATAATGCAAAATCATATTTTCTATATATTAGCCCTTTTTTTGACTCATCAAAAAGCTAATAAGTTTAATAAGCTTTGTTATTTCATTAGAATGATTATGAAAATCTCTATGGTACAAAATATAAGTTCTTTTATAAAAAAATACCAAATGATTTAAAAACTAAATAATCAACTGTAAAATGTTTTACTTCAAATTTTATTTTATTTGAAAGTTAGCAACGCAAGAAAGAACAAAAGTTTAACGTTATAATTACTTTGTAACAAACTTCACTTTTTTCGTACCATCATAATTTTAAACCTGCATACTTCATTGACCCAGATTAATTAAAGTTGGGCTATTATTTTTAAATTATTTAAATTTGAAATTATTTTATATTAATATATACAATCATGTAGAATTTATTATATTTAATTATTAATTTAATTGATTTAGGGAGCATTATTATTAAAAAATTTTAATATGAAGAAAAAGAAACACAAGAAAGAACAAAAGTTTACGGTTATGATTACTTTGTAACAAACTTATCTTTTTTCGTACCATTACAACTTCGAAGCTGGGGTTTATCAAAGTAGGGTTCCGACAGGTGCCCACGTGGCAACAAATAATTGGATGAATTACAAAAGTTCTGAAGCCAAGTTGTTACAAGTCGGCATCACTGAACATCTCGAATGTTCTCTCTCTCTCTCTCGACCAGGCTAAGGAATCCATAGAGAGAGAGAGAACTGCGGTTAATGGAGGTAGAAACTTCCCAGGAAGGACAAGTTGGGTTCAATTTCGACTTTTGGAAAATCCAATCAGTTTGTGAGGATTGACCAAACGGAGCTCCCCGCAAACCACGCGTTTTCAAGTAGTGGCAATTAGTGTAAATAATCACAATAAGTACGGGTGTTGTAGTAAATAGGAACAGTTAAAACTGCGTGCTTAACTATGGTCAGGTTTGAGCAGCCGTATATAAGTAACGAGCTCGGGCGTCCGATTTTGATTTTATGGTTAGCGCTGAGGAAAAGGAGAATAGAGCGAAACATTAGGAGCCGTGTGCGAGAGAGAGAGAGAGAGAGTGAAAGAAGTCTCACTCTATCAAACTGGGCTGTTTCAAGGTTAGGTTAGTTATCATCCGATATTTTGTTTTGACCGTTCAATTACTATATTTGCAATTCATTTCCTAGATTCTGATGATTGAATTTACTTGTAGTGTGTACTCTTCGTATGTTCTGATACGTACGATTTTGGTAATTCTTGTCTTAAATTGTCTTCGACTACTTTATTTCTATTTCTACGCACGATCGTCAATTTGCTGAAGGGTTTGATTTGGAAGAGATTTTATTATTATTATTTTTTGAATTGAATTCAATTTTTTAGTATAGATTTATTTCTGATTTTGGATTTATGGTACATTTGAACTTTGTGTTGTATTTCTTTTAGCAAATGAAGTTCATGGGTGCTTCTCGTTTTTCTAAATTTGATGTATTTAACCGTGTGCTAGAATTGTTGAGAACCAATCTTTAATTTTTTTTTTTTGGGGGGGGGGAGTACTAGGGTTTGTTGTTCTGTTTGCTTATTGTGTTATGTGGTTTTTTTTTTTGATTGTCTTCTTGGTCATGTGAAATGAATTTGAGGTTTGAACTGAATTCCAAATTTAGGATGCCACAGCCTTTGAATCGCTTGTTGGCAGTGAACAGTTAGCGGTTATTCTTTGACTTGGACTACATAAGTTATCAGTTTTAATGAATACTTGAACTGCCACGATCTTAGTTCTTAGGGAGCGAAAAGGAGACAATTTTATTAAGGACAGAAGAAATTTAGAGACTAACAAGGTCAAATTTCTCATTTGTGTTTTATGATCACGATTTAGGTGTTGGATTGAGCCTCCAAAAAGTATAACAAGATGGGAAATGATACAAGTTTGCATGTGGCCCAATAATCTATTTTGCCCCCAATCTTTTAGAAATAACATAACAGTTGTTAGACACGGCACAATACAACACACTACAACACTGTCTGCGTCTCTGTGTCTGCATGTGTTTGTGTTTGTGTTTGTGTTGTGTCTTGTCATCTTAAAATCACGGAAGGGACTTCCAAAGCCTGGAGTTGAAAATTTAAATTTTGTGTAAGCCAATGTCGCAATTCTCCATGAAAATGAAATTTAAGATTGCATTTTTATAGTGTCCATTCTAACTCAATTGGAACCATTGAAATTATGATTTCTCTAATATTTCCCCCCCTAAATATCATACACATCTTGTGACACAGGTTCACGCTGACCACTCGTATCCACTCTTCAGTTGAGCAATCATGCGTCGTCCAGCAGTTCCACCTCCTGATATAAATGAATTTTGGACAGATGCAGAAATTATCCTGTCTTTGGAGAGTTACAAACGCGGAGATCCTACTCCTCAAAATGTGACGACGGATGTAAATCCTTGTAACTATGACCCTGCAAACTTACCTGGCAAGTATTTGGTCACGTGAAAGACACCTTGACAGTTTTCAAGATACACCCATTTAGTTCTGTACTATTTTCATAGTTCATTCTCTCTTCTGGTTACCCAGTGAAACCTGTTTTCTTATTTTATTAAATCCCTAGAATCATCAAGAATTTCATGTTATTTGGATGATTGACTCAACATTGATGTGTCAAAGCACCTTCTAATTGATCATTACTAATGAAGACATTGGGAATATGCAGATGACATTTGGTACTTCACACACACTGTGGTGGACAAAAATGCTGAAAGGGGATTCTGGAAGGTCAGAGGGGACGCCTGTAGGATATTTATAAATTCTTCCATCATTGGATGGAGAACCACTCTAGATTTTTATTTGGGTCAAGTCCCTCACGAACATAAAACGGATTGGGTTATGCAAGAATATAGCATTACCCCCAAGGACCAATGCGAAAACATCAAGCTAAAGGTAAGACCTGGAACCCACATCACTATTGTTCTTAGCTGACATATTCTTTTTTTCTCTCTTTTCCCGTGTACCCAACCTGCGAGTAAATGGCTGGCTTGGCTGGGCAATGCAGGACCCCAGAGTGCTTTGCAGGGTCTTTCAAAGTAACGGGGAAATTTTACATCATGAAAAGGCGTCCAGCCCCACTGGTATTGATGTTTCTGTGGAAATTAACTCCAATTCGATGCCAGTGGTTGGTGCTAATTCTTGCTCTAGAGCTGGGTTGAGTTCTGCAAGTGAGTCCAAGGTTGGTTTTCTATCTTGTTGCTGCATTTTCCTTTCTTGGACAGGATGCTTGAACTGAATCTGTCACTGATTGTGCTAATAATGATGAAATAGCCACTAGACTAGTCTACAGGGTGGAAATTAGCCAGGCTGCCCGTGACCTGGCCTATTCTAGTCCAGCTTGGCTCAGTTTGTACATCTAATTGAGCTAGATACCTGTTTTTATTTGGCACGTTTCATTAACCTCACAAGCTGCACGTATAATTAATTACTCATAAAATACTTTTTAATATCATATGATTATAATTCTTTTCATGCTTATTGAATGGGATTTGTGTGGAATTAGAAACTTTATTTTATGCCTTTTCATTTTATTTTTTGGTGCCTTTGGTCTTTGTTGCTTCTATTGTTGGAGCTATAGTGGCCTTTCTTCTAGTGCCTATGTGATCTCTTGGTCCTGACAACTAGAAAACAATAGCTGTTTTCGGGGTTGTATTGGTGGATGTAAATGCTTAAGCAAATTACTACAACTCTACATATATTTTTTTTTTTTTTTTTTTTTTTTTTTTTTTTTTTTTTTTTTTTTTAATAAAGTGAAGTTATATATTAGAACTCAAAAGATTGCAATTATTATGATGCTTTGTCTCTCACATAATATTAGATTGCATTCTGATATGTTGATTTTAGTTATTAATATTTTAGGTGATGTAATTTTTAAGGCTTAAGTTTTGGTGTCTTTCTCCATCCTCACCTTAGACTGACATCCTAAATGAAATGATTAATGTTGTTCATTATATCAGTATAGTAACTGAATGCATTTTTTGTCCTTTTTTTTATTCCTGCTCTGCTCGATCACTGTTATTGTTAATTATGTTTCCATGCTACATCTACGATAGTTTTGGCTCAAGGAGGGGTTGAGATTTGTTTATAGGTCTGACATAATAGGCTAATAAGGTGTGTTAGGCCTTGTTAGATTTACAAACAAGTTGCAAGCCTACTTGTTTGACCAAGTATAAGCCACAACCGGGTTTAGGCCAGTAATTTTTTAGTAGGCCTGGCATTTAACGTCTGGTCTTGGCTCGGCTTGGCTCGACACAACTTGTTTTCCCCCTTACCAAAAAAGTTGAACCGCTTAGGCATGTCTCATTTTGAGTTGGCTTTGAGAAGCATTGAGTGGCAATGCACTGGTTAGAGTTTCAGAGATGTGCTTGCTGTCCATTGCCTGTTATTCATATTTGTGCATACACTGAATCGTGTTTTATGTTGTGTAAACCAGATCACATGCACGATCGATTATTTGCCTGCATAATTGGACTTCTCATCATTTCTAATGTTTGGTACAATTGTTTCTAATTGGCCCTGCCAATACCTAAGACTGATTACATTATGCATTTTGTTCATGGCAGCTGCCTTTTTTTTGGGGGGATGTGTTGGGGTGTGGTTAAAAGATGAACACTTGTGCACTCAAAAATGACCTTATAGTTTGGTAATGACAGTTGCTGATCCCATAATGTGAATGTTATCACTCAGTCCCTTGTTTATAAGAGGTGCACTTACATGCTTGTTATGTTCTAACTTGTTAGGAAACATTTTCGCAGTGTTGGTCCGCATACTTTAAATGTGCAAGATGTCGTACTAATAAATGATGTTTTTGGCCTTTGTGCATCTCTCCCTCTCTCCATGCATGTGTGAGTGGCTATAGGTGGGTGGGTTGGTGCGTTTTGAGATCCATTTAAATCTTGTAGGTGAAGGAGAACGCTGATATTGAGAATGGACTATTGGCTATGGTGGACAAATTTACTAATCATCCTCTGGAAATCCTACCTGAGGATTTTATTTCCAGTGGCAATTACTTGGAGCTGCGGGATTTGGATGATCCAGGATCACCTTCTTCCAGTTCAGAGAATTCTAGTTGCTTGTCCATGTCATCGGATGAATATTTTGATTCACTGGCCTTGTTAAAAGACCTAGAGCCTAAAAGCAGCCAAAACATGCGACCAAATTGCAAGGCCAGTGTCACTGAAACTGTCCACCCAGATGAGGTGATTATGCACACAAACAGTTCAGGTACTTATATTCAATGGACTTTCTTCTCTATTTTCTTGTACATTTTGTTTTGTTAATGAGAAAATGTTAAACATAATGTCCAGGAAGTCAAACTTTGTCTAGACATATGGTTAGCAGTAGAAGAGCTGGGCATTGGTGTGGTAAAACTGTTTTTTTTCTGATCCATATCATTGGGTCTGTGCAAGTTTTTTCATTCCTCGAGCTGCAGATGCATATTTACTAGCATAATGTGCCATTGTAGGGAAATCTATTTTGCTTCTGTGTCAGCTTCTCCTTTGCAAGTTTCTTTTATTTTGGTTGCACTTCCGGACCACATTTTAATTATCTTTAGTCACTGTTCATCTTGTCTATCAATTCTTGAATTAGAACTCAGAGATGAAAACTGTAACCCAGTTGAATTGCTTATCTAGGTTACCCTCACAAGATACCATGTATTGCTTGCATAGCTTTCTGCCTTCTCATTGTGCTGTTGGAGGCTACATGACTATAGGTCTGAGCTTAGAATAACCATACTTTCTGAGAAAGTCTCTTTTGCTAACCATACTTTCTGAGAAAGTCTCTTTTGCTAACATTATTCATAACTAAAAGAACATATTCCATGGAACATAGGAGCATGAAAGATTTAATGATCACATGCATAAGTAAAATTGGATGAGTTAAACCTCATGTTGCATTGGACTAGGTGTTTATTTGCTAGACTTCTTTGGCGGTCCTGATTGTCAAAAGCATTGGAATAGGAGCTCCATGCTCATGAAGTTGTCACATGCATGTCTTGCTGAGATGTTATGTGCTAATGATTGAATATCTGTCTGAGGGACGATTATTGACGGTGAACTCTGTGCTCAGGGGATATTATTGGTAATAAAACAGTTCTGCAAACTGGGGGGACTGTTAAAACTTACTTTTCCCAGCCTGGTTCAACTATGGAAGGGAGCTCAAAGATTAAAAAGCAGGCAAGCAGGGCTCATGAGCCAGGCCCATGCAATGAAGGATCCTCGTCAGGTTCTCATAAAGCGGAGGCATCTGGACACAAAAGATCTCCTGACAGGAGAATGAAGGCTGCTTTTGGACAAATGTCAAGGATCAAGCGGAAGTATTTCTGTTTCATGCCATTTTAAACATCAACTCGGATCTCACTGATAGGTCAGATGTATTTACATAATCTAGAAAATGAGTGTATAGATAATGCACCTATTAACCCATTCATCCCGGACCTTGCTAGATTCAAACTGTGTCGGATGGTAGGGTAGTCTATCATAGGCATTGTTATGTTTATTGATTGAAGAATTTCTGATGTATCACACACTCTTTCATACATTTTCACATAGACATACATAACTGTTGTCAAAGGCCAAGGCCAAATTACACGCAATGTCAAATATTTAGTCTGCATCTCTCGGTGCTATCATTTTGCTGGATTCATATATTATGAAATCCCGCTGTTGGCGTTGTTGATATTTCATCCATGTTGAGGAATGGGGTAGCAATTTCGAAATCCAACGGCGGGATATTTGTGAATGTGAGATTCACACAGAATATATGGGAAGATGTGCAAGACTATTCAATTTTGAACACTGTGTAATTTGATCTGTTGCCTTTCTAGTATATTTATGTCTGTGTAAAACTGATATTGGGATCCAAAGAAAAAGGGGGTAGGAGACAAGTAGTAGTCACATTCTTTCTTACTTTGTAAAGATAGAATGACCTCTTATTGGTCTCTTTCTTCTTTTTTAAGTCCTCCATTGTGATTTGTAATGTTCATGAACCGTTACAATTAAACATATGTTTGTATTATATTATTGTATATTGTTGATGTACTATGTGCTTCTGAGTGTTAAATTATTGCATATTGCCTTCAGTACCATGTGCTTGCTAGTGTTAAATTGTTGTATATTGTTTATGGTACCATGTGCTTGATGATATGTCTGAAATTTGAAGATATGAACTGAGGTTTCTCATTTGGAGTACGAGGTTAGCATTGCATCTTAAGTGGGCCTCTTATGGGCCGAGTGCTGGGTTCAAAAGAAACCGAGCCATGTCAGAAGGTTCTGTTGGGCTGTAAACAGGTTTTGTCTTTAATTGAGACATTATGGGGCCTTTTGAACTCGGTGGGCCCAAAGGCCCAACCCATTTTTCATAAGGATTGTTAATCTCGGAAATTCGAAGACCGAGCCATGTCAAAAGGTTCTGAAGGGCTGTAAACAGGTTTTGTCTTTAATTGAGACAAATTATGGGCCCTTTTGAACTCGTGTGGACCTAAAGGCCCAACCCATTTTTCATAAGGTTTGTTAATCTTGGAAATTCGAAGACCGAGCCATGTCAAAAGGTTCTGAAGGGCTGTAAACAGGTTTTGTCTTTAATTGAGAGAAATTATGGGCCCTTTTGAACTCGTGTGGACCCAAAGGCCCAACCCACTTTTCATAAGGGTCGTTAATCTTTGAAATTTGAAGATCTGAAATGAGGTTTGTCATACGTGGAACAAGGCCATGCGTCTTAAGCGTTTGGGCCAGGTGGTGGATTCACAAATGGACCCGAGCCATGTCAAGTTGGCTGGCTGGAGTCCAAGTCTGGGCCATTTGAACCCGTGTGGGCCCATAAGCCCAACCCACTTTTCATTGGGTCTCGTTGGAATTGGAAGTCGTAGCTTTGTAGGCTTGGAAGACAGTGGCATGTGAGAGAGCCCAAAATAGCATAACTGATGCAACGGAAGCACGTGCCTCCGGTGGACATGGGAAAGGCCGAAGATGGTCGACCATGATTGAAAAGGGACGGCTCTGATCTGATGTGATGATATAGGGGTGCAGTCAGATCTCAATAATTTGACAAATAGTGTTTCCTAGAAAGAGGAAGTTTGGCAGAGGTCACAAAGAAATGATGCAAAAGATGTTTGTCCTCGTGTCGTGCCCATACATGAAAAACCATGTTATGTTCACGTGCCCACTTCTCTCAACTCTTTTCTTTTTAAAGGCAAATTGCAGTCGTCTCCCTCTGCATCCAAATTTCCATCTCCTAAATGGTTCAACTTCAAACAGTTCCCCTATTAATTCTATGTCGTCGCAAGCTTTGAAAATAGGTACATATAGCTATCTGCCATCTAAATGCCATCGTCACTACAGTTCAAAGTCTCCTGTTTTGTTTGAACTCCATACTAAGACGTGGAACTAAGACAATAATCACAAAAAAAAAACATCCATTTTAAGCATTTGTTGTCTGGTCCCCCCTCTCCTGCGAAAGGGAATGAAACGTTCTGAATTTTATTTGAAGTTATAATTTTTCTAGTAAAGATTGTTATTTTTAATGTACAAATAATATTAAGATTTATAAATTTTAAAATTATATGCATAAAATTTCTTTTTAAAAAAAAATTTACAAATACAACTTGCCCTTCCCCATCCCATCCCATCCCATCGCCCCTGCATGAAAGTATTAGTGTAGTCCATAAAGTGTCCATCTGAGTGGAATTATTAAGAGTAATTTATGAATTTGAGGACAAGAACTTTGTTCAAAGCTATGATCTCTTTGAAACTAAAAAATTTTAAAAATTCAATTTTTTTTTTTTGTTACACAAAAATTCAAACTCGGAATTTTCAGGTTAAATGAGAAAAGTTGTAACTATTAAATTGTCCATTGAGATAAAAAATTAAAAAATGAATTTAGTGAAGATTTGGCTTTAGTCAATGAATGGAAATTATTCATCGACCATCAGTAGTTAGATAATTTGCTTATGTTGTCTATTCATATGTAACACAAAAAGTTTCAATTTAAATTACATCTCCCCTTCCCAATCGTAATAAGTTTGGGCTCAAGTACTGAGTATGCACAAAAAATATATATATATATATATATATATATATATATTCGTACGAAACACACTTCTAATCTAATATCATTTGTTTTGATTCCTCATGCTCCCATTGACCTTTTACAGCGTCTGCCCCCCCCCCAACACACACACATATATTATATATTATTTTTATTGGATAATAATAGTATAATAATAATTTTATATGTATTATAGATTATTTATTATATCACGACCTACTAAATAATTTATGTGGGACGAAATTAATTTCCGTTGTATCATGGTATGGTGAAGCCGCAAACTTATTTGACGAGTAAAAGGTCTCATAATACCACCACCAAAGAGGATGTAATGCATGCAGTCATATGCACTTCTGAGAGCACCGAAAATTCTAGTTAAGAAACCGACGGGGGTGGTGACTCGGCCTTTGTTCCCAAGAATTATATTATGACGTAAAAGACACAACTTGATTATTTTGACAAACCCATGCATAGATTATTTGAATTTTTACTCCCTCTTTTTCAATTGCTATTAAAATGAAAATAAATAAATAAATAAATAAAATTGCATTTGCTTTCAATTTGATAGAGGTGGGTTATGACTCCATAGATATCAGTCCCTTCTTAATTTGAACAGTAACCGTCGATGGATGGATACACCCACAAAAACCGTTGGAAGGTGCTCCGACGGGGAGATTCCGACGCTCAATTCAGTAAGAAGCGGTTTTCGATTGGAAGAAAACTGACTGAGAGTTGAGAAAAAATTATTCTCTGTGGTCAGTGTGTCTTCTGTGTTAGACTTAGAGAGCATACTTTGTTCTGAGAGTTTTTGGAATCACTTATACTTCTGAGAGACGTGCGTCGCTGAGAGACTTCTACCCTACCTTTCTTATCGAGCTGATCCGAGAATCTCGATGGTTAATATTCCGAATTGATCACGATCGTCATTTATCGGCAAAACTTCCATCTTCGGAAAGGATACTTTCCTAATCTGGAAAATCCAAGATTTGCCGTTATGGAATAAGAGACTGAAGTTAAGAAAATTCTGACATTCTTTTATAATCGTTTGGAGTGATGCGCACTGTTTGATCGCTCGAACGATAAGGGTCATTCGAGACTTGTCCGGTTAGAGGGCTGACATTGGATTAATTGATCGAGGTGACTGTCTCTGCTCGACGAGTCACGATTGGTTAACGGGGCGACTGAGACCCCATCGTTCAGTAGACTCGGGTGACTAAGGCCCTATAGTTCGGGAGATCCGGGCGACTAAGACTTCTCGGTAGATCATCTGGGCGACTATGGCCATTCGGTAGATTGTCATGACAGTCGTTAGATATCGGCCCATAGGTGCTCTTAGTGGGCTCTTTTGAGAATTGACTCTTTTGATTTGGGCTTTTGGGTCACGTACCATTATTTGCCCCCGACTCATGGTTTTCTTGGGAGAGGAAACGTCATGAGTGACAATCTTCGAAAAAGGAATATCCCTTTTTAATTTGACATTTGCCGTTTCGATTTCCACGAACTGTCTTCTATACGTCTTGTAAGAGTTTTCGTTCCTTAAAAAATACCACTTTTTCCTTTTTCTTCGAAAAGCTTTCTCTTTCAGTAAAGAATGTCGACAAACGTCTCTTCATTACGTAGCATAGACAACATACAGAGCATTATGACCGAAGAGGATCTGATAGAAGTCCAAAAAGAAATCTCACTCGGAAGCGACTTCGAATTTGTATTGTCTAGCGAAGGGGATAGAGTGAATCTTGCCCCCCAAGGGTTGCGTCCCAATATATAAACAGTGCATGAAATTTGGTTTGAAAATTCCATATACGGGTCCAGTGACAGAGATTTTGAGGTATTGGAACATTCACCATTCACTGTTCATCCCAAGTGTTTGACGATTTGTGATTGCCCTAATTTCTTTGTTAAGGTTTTTTCATATTCGTTTCGACCTGGAAATTTTAGGAGTTCTGTTTTCTTTGGGGCGATGTAGCTCCAAAGGATCCACTCACGGTTGGTATAAATTTCAGACTCGCTGGAAGTCTCGCTAGAAGTTTTCTATAGTGAATCTCAGGATAAGCACTGGATGCAGAATTTTTTCTTCATCAGATTTCTGAACAGGGATCTTCTTCCTACATTTTCGGATGCTAACCAGGTGTCCTTTTTGAATGAGAAAGTCCCACCTCTTTTTAGTCACTTTCGTTTTTTGCGTGCTGTGGCCCGTTATTGTGAGACTAGTTGTAGGAGTTTGTGGGTGGATAGTTTGGTGAGAGACGACATGTTGATACTATCCGGTCTTCTCATGGATAAGTCAAGCCATATCACCAAGCCCCTTTCGTTGGAACAACAGGGAAAAAACTTGGTCAACACTGTGTTGGACATTGATGCCTGTCTTCTTGATGAAATATCTACTGAGTGGAAAATGCGGTCTTATGCAAAGAGGAAGGCGATTGATGCTTCCCCTGATTTTCGACGGAAAAAGTCTAAGACTAGGGTCCCAGTCCACCTGCTGGGGAAGAAGAATAAGTCAAATTTGGAGAGCATATGCTGTCCTACGAGCATTCTGAAACAAGAGGGGGTCATCTAGTCGTCGAGGCCTTCGGTGCGTCTACCGGGGTTGGAGAAGGAGGCGGTTCTGACGAGAGATTTTTCGAAATGACTGAGAACGTTTCAGTTCAAGATCCGCAAAGGTCGGAAGGGTCTCCGGTGATGCAACAATCTGTTTCCATTCTGGAAGAAGTTTTGGGACAGTCCCCTCGGGGTTCTCAGTGTTTTTTGGTAGATGTATCAGACGACTATTGCGTTCCTCCACTTATTTTGATTGGAGAAGGACGGAATTCCGAAGAAGAATCAGTGACGATGTTCATGGGGGGCCATAATTTCAATCTTGTTGATCCGCAGAAAGAGTTACAGTTGGCTGAGCGTTTCCAGCTTCCTTCGAAGTCTGCCCCCCGAAAGATGCCTCTCGAATGTACCGACATGGTCATCCAATCTCTTTGCCTTACAGTAAATATTTTCTTTATGCGAGTTGAAATTTGATCTTTACTGTCTCGTGATTCTGATCGTCGTATCTTTTTTTCAGACCTCTGCCCTAGTTGAGTTTCAGAGAAATTTGAGGACAAAGCGGGATTAGCAATTTTCTTGCATGAGTGACCAAGTATTGGCGCTAAAGGACGCTTTGAAGAATCGAGAGAAAACCATTGGAGAGGTCAAAGACAGACAAATCAAGCATTTTCGGGAAGACCTCGCTTTGGTTCAAGCTCGTTGTAAGGAATTGGAAATGGAGGTATGTGCCC
This sequence comes from Dillenia turbinata, assembly GCA_037126225.1. Classification (NCBI taxonomy): domain Eukaryota; kingdom Viridiplantae; phylum Streptophyta; class Magnoliopsida; order Dilleniales; family Dilleniaceae; genus Dillenia; species Dillenia turbinata. Next base: position 26,851,316 of record JBAMMX010000006.1, on the reverse strand, counting down.
GAAAAGCGCGGCTAATAGTCGCTGAAACGTTAGCCCGTTTATGAGAAGAGTCTGTTCGAAGGGCCGAACAAGAGATAGCTGACCTCAAAGTTTCTGCTGTCAAAGATGCTGTCGTCCTCTAACTTTCTCAGCGTAAGTTGCATGAGTGTCTGTAATGCGCTGAAGAGATTCTTCGAGAGATTGTCAATACAAAGCTCTGCCCCCTCTTGAAGGATCAGCGGATTCGAACTCTGCTCCTGTAATTTCTTATGCCCCCTCCGTTCTTTTGTAATTTTGTGGAATGATGACTTTTTATCCCATGATTCATTGAAATGTAATAATCATCAAGGAACTTCTGATATTTTGCTAACCAAGCGAGGTTGGGAGAATCTCCTCTGATGATGTGCTCGTTCTGGTGTGTTATTGAAAGCTCTTGGAATTAGAGTTGTTTTGGTCAATTCTTAGGAGATTGGTTCAGAGATGTTTTCTCGAAAGGCTCGGGCGAATGTGGCCCTTCGACCGATTAGAGACTTTAGGAGGTAGGCCCGTGTCCGTATGTTCGGAGAGTTTCATCCCTTATTAACTATACATTCGTTTGGAAGATCTGGGCGACTGAAACCCTCCGATCGAGACTTTAGCAGTTAGGGCCGTGTCCGCCCGTTCGGGGAGTTCCATCCCTTATTAGCGACACATTCGTTCGGAAGATCTAGACGACTGAGACCCTCCGGTCGATTAGAGACTTTAGGAATTAGGGTCGTGTCCGCCCGTTCAGAGAGTTCCATCCCTTATTAGTGACACATTCGCTCGGAAGATTTGGACGACTGAGACCCTCCGGTTGATTAGACTTTAGGAGTTAGAGCCGTGTCCGCCCGTTCGGTGAGTTCGATCCCTTATTAGTGACACATTCGTTCAGAAGATCTGGGCGACTGAGACCCTTCGGTCGATTAGAGACTTTAGAAGTTAGGGCTATGTTCACCGGTTCGGGGAGTTTCATCATTTATTAGCGACACATTCATTCGAAAGATCTGGGCAACTGAGGCATTTCGGTCGATTAGAGACTTTATGAGTTAGGGTCATGTCCACCCGTTCGGGGAGTTCCATCTCTTATTAGCGACACATTCGTTCGAAAGATCTGGATGACTGAGACCCTCCGGTCGATTAGAGACTTTAGGAATTAGGCTGTGTCCGCTCGTTCGGGGAGTTCCATCTCTTATTAGCGACACATTCGTTCGAAAGATTTGGGCGACTGAGACCATCCAGTCGATTAGAAAATTTAGGAGTTAGGGCCGTGTCCGCCCGTTCGGTGAGTTCCATCTCTTATTAGCGACACATTCGTTCGGAAGATTAGGGCGACTGAGGTCTTTCGGTCGATTAGAGACTTTAGGAATTAGGGTCGTGTCCGTCCGTTCGGGAAGTATTTTCTTCGAAGGTAATTTGAAGTCCCAGACCATGCGCGGTTAATAAGTAATAGAGAATATTTTAATTTTTATTAAAGGAAGAGTGCCGGGAAGTCCGGATCATACGCTAGACAGACGTTAAAAGGAACATAGGGCTCATGCTAGACATCTTTGTTGTGGACTTGGAGGATCACCCCTCCTGGTTTCTCGCGTGATGGTCTGGGATCTGGCCCATGAAGCGACTCATTCTCCCTTGGTGCGTTACGCCTATTGGGAGAAGGTATGTTTCTTCCTTCTAAACTGATGAACTTCTGTAGTTTTTTACCGCGGACCAAGAATTCCAATTCATCCTTGAGTCTTTTACACTCATCGGTCATGTGGCCGTAGTTCTTATGGAAATGACAATATTTAGATTTGTCTTTTTTAGGATCTTCTTCCGCCAGACGAGGGGGTCATCTAACATATGATTTATTCTTTATTTGATACAAAACCCGACTTGGGGTTTCGCTCAGTGGGGTGTAGATACTGAACCTTTGCGAAGGTGAAGTTCCTTGTTTGCCTCTTTTCGGGGAACACCGGCGTGGTGACCGGCTGCATTCTTTTTTGCTATGATTGCCTTTTTGCTGATCGAAAACCTATGCTTCTTCTGCAGCAATATATTTCTATGCTCGGGAGTATAATTCTTGGATGGATGCTGAAGATTTCTTTGTGATGAAAACCTTCATATCAGAGGAGCGCAGGCCCATTAGGAGCGCGATCAAAGCGATGTTATGGTCCAGATCAGAGACTTTCAGCATTTCTGTTTTAAATCTCTCCATGAAGTTTCTGAGAGGTTCCTCTTTCCATTAATGTAATGATAAGAGGGATGTAGATTTCTGTTTAGCCCCTCGACTGATTATAAAGTGGGCCTCAAATTGTTGTCGAAGTTGTGCGAAACTCTTAATACTGAGTGGGAAAAGAGAATTGAACCAGACTAGGGCATTACCCTTAAGAGTGGTAGGAAAGTGTTTGCACATCGCGGCATTCGAGAGGTCTCTAAAGACCATCACTGTTATGAAATGGGCGGAATGGTCGCGGGGGTCATTTGTCCCGTCATACTGCTCCATGGGAGGCAGAAGGATATCTTTTGGCGTTGATTCTAACAAGATCTTTGTATCGAATGACGATTCGCCTAGGGAGCATTGGGGATCTTCCCTATCCTTTATGCCTGCTTTTTTTAGCTCAGCAGCCACGAATTGTTCAATCTGTCTTTTTAGGTCCTGGGGGTCATATTGAGAGGCCACCGATGGTTCCGGGAATTCTCGTCCAGGGGGTTGTTTATATCGAATTCTGCAGCAGATGAGTGGTCATCTGACCCAAGGGCTCAACTGAGTCCTTCCAACTGTTTACTCATTCTTTGAATTCCAGACACCAATCTTTTCATTTGGGGCTGGTTTGCCTGTTCTGGTCCTGAGACTATGACTTGTTGTTCTTGATTTGTATGTCGCGGAATTAACTCCGGATGCGACGGTAGGGGAGAAAGCATAGGATTGTGAATTGGAGGATTCGTTACTGGGGGAACGGTACGTTCGGTGGGCATAGGGATCTGCCCTCCTATAGCAGGGGTGGTTTTAGAAGACGCTCTAGTTCTTGGAGGCATGGTTATGAAATGACCGAAACTTCTCTAATCTGTTCCCACGGACGGTGCCAATCTGATGGAGATAGGTTATAACTCCACAGATATCGACTCCTTCTTGACTTGAACAGTAGCCGTCGATGGGTGGATACACTTGCAAGAACCGCCGGAGGGTGCTCCGACGGGGGACTCCGACGCTCAAGTCAGTAAGGAGCGGTTTTCGATTGAAAGAAAATAGATTGAGAGTTGATGGAATGTTGTTCCCTGTGGTCAGTGTGCCCATTGTGTTATGCTTATAGAGCGTACCTTATTCTGAGAGTTTTTGGAATCACTTATACCTCTGAGAGACGTGCGCCGCTGAGGGACTTCTACCCTACCTTCCTTATCGAGCTGATCCGAGAATCTCGGGGGTTAATATTCCGAATTGATCACGATCCTCATTTATCGGCAAAACTTCCATTTTCAGGAGGGATAATTTCCTAATCTGGAAGATCCAAGATTTGCCGTTATGAAATAGGAGACTGAAGTTAAGGAAATTCTGACCTTCCTTTAGAATCGTTTGGAGTGATGCGCACTATTCGATCGCTCGAACGATAAGGGGTTTTCGAAACTTGTCCGGTTAGAGGGTTGACATTGGATTAATTGATCGATGTGACTGTCTCTGCTCGACGAGTCACGATTGGTTAACGCGACTGAGGCCCCATCATTCGGTAGACCGGACGACTAAGGCCCTATCGTTTGGGAGATCCGGGCGACTGAGACCTCTCGGTAGATCATCTGGACGATTATGACCATTCGATAGATTGTCATGACGGTTATTAGATATCGGTCCGTAGTTGTTTTTTGTGGACTCTTTTGAAAATTGACTATTTTGATTTAAACTTTTGAGTCACTTCCCATCATAATTGGTATTGTTTTAATGCTTGGGTATACCCAATAGGGTGGTAATAAATTTCTAGAGAATTTGGTACATTAGTAATAAATTTAATAATGTTTTCTTCTCAGGGTTTAGATAGATGGATAGAAATGGGAATGGGGTTTAGGGCCGATCCTTACAAGGGCATAAAGCATACCCACCGAACATTATTATAATAATAATGGAAAAACAGAAGTGACCGTTGACCTAATATGGCTCTCCTTAGTCACATGCCTTGGCTTTATTTTACTTTTGTCTTGAATTTATGATTTCTTTTTGGGGTCAGGGCCTCCCATTTACATTGTTTGGAGTCAGGTGTCCTAGCGAGGGAGCACCTAACATGTTCCAAGAGGGCTACACAAAATAGTCAAAAATGCAGATTGTCATCATCATGTATATAAAAATCCATCTAGAAGAGAGAAAAAAAAAAAAAAATATATATATATATATATATATATATATAATACGGACGTGGCTTCAAAAATCAGATCACATGAATCAGTTTTGAAAAGACCCATATGAAAAGCCTACAAAAGATAGCTTCCGATCTAGATTCGAATACTATTATCTATCGAAAGGTCTTAGTCGTCTAGACCTCCCGAATGATAGGGATTTAGTCACCCCCGACCGAATGTAATTCATTAAGTAAATGTAACCACCCTGATCAGGTCACTAATGGTTGGTTCCTCAACCGAAAGAGCCCTGAAGACTCTTCATCGGTCGCATGACCGATCAATAGCTAACGATTCCAACGATTCTAAAGGAAGATCAAAATATCCTATTAACTTCCGTCCCTTGCGGTGAACAACATTCTGAGGATCTTTCAGTTAAGGAAATGTTCCCCTAAAATACGAAAGTTTCTAAAAGATTAGAATCACAGTTGATTCGAAATATTAAATTCCTGAGATTTTCGGATTGGCTCGATAAGGAAGGTAGGGTTGAAACACTCCAGCGGCGTACAACTCTCATAGGTATATGACATCTCAAAACCTTTCTAGACAGGTACGCTCTTTTGGGCTTACACATTAGACACTTTAATCACAAGAAATCACTCCCTTGAACTTTCAGTCTATTTTCCTTTCGTACGAAAATCGTTCTTTCTGATTTGAGCGTCAGAGTCCTCCTGTCGAAACACTCTCTGACGGTTTTTACAGGTATTACATCATTTTGACGGTAATCACTCAGATCAGTAAAGAGTCGATATCTGTAAATTTATAACCCACGTATAATACATAATATATATATTTTTTAAATAATATATTATTATATAGTAAAAAAAAAAGGTTGAAAATTTCAACTTCAGGGTGTGTGTATAAGACTGCAGACAATTTTCATCAAATAATAATAGCGACCGAACCCAACATCCTCTGTTCCACATGCACGAGTTAGGATCTTTATCCTATGATTTAGGCCTACACGCGATCTCTTTGCTCAGAAACCGAAATTCATCGAAACATTGTTTGGGAGTGTTAGGTCCGTCCAGCCCCTGCACACTCAAGGTCTTTTCCCCTTCTGCAAGACAAATTGTTTATTTTAATATATGTTTTTACCTTATAAGTAATTATAATATACATAAATGCTCATATTTTTTTTTTAAAAAATAAAAATTCTTCTTGTTTCTTTTTTCCGCTCCTCAAAACATAATTTTTTTTTATTACACTGAGATTCGAATCTCAAATCATGAAATTAAGAGAGAGATATCGTAACCGTTGGACTGTCTCGGACTCCTCAATGACTTTGAGCACCCATTGGTCTATGTCACAATTGGACATCCATAAAGATATGTAAAGTTACATTTAGAAAATCAACATGGCTAAAATGTAAATTTTGAAAATAACTATTAAATTTTAACATAAAGATTTAAATTATCTTTTTTTTTTGTGTTAAGAGTTTTTATATAATCTTAATTGGGTATAATCTAATTTTTTCCAAACAGAAAAATAACATTGGGTTCCATTGTCAGAGCAAATTTTGGCATTTGCAACAACTGATATGGAAAAAAGCTTGGGTTGGGTTGGGTGGGTTACAGAGAAGGAAAGAGAAAGCTAATAAAAGATGTTGAACATGGTGGAACCCAAATGTCTTGTCTTCTTATCGCCATCTCCCGTCCCCCACCTCCATGGGCTTCCCTTTGCACTCCTCTCTTTACGTGTTCACTAGGCCCACCATATAATACAGGGCGCTCTCTCTCCCTCTCATACAATGAGATATATCTAAATAGGATTAAAATAAAAAAAAATAAATAAAAATAAAAAGACTTTAACTATTTGAACATTACCGAGAGACCCCTCTCTCTCCCTCTCACATATGATTATATCCACTACTTGGGTTACATATGCCACTCGATGAAAAAATTTGAACCATTCAACAGTAGCCACGTAAAACAAAATAATAACACACCAGTGTACAAAAGAAGTTTAAACCATTCAACTTATAATTACAATTACCCTATAGAACAAGTGTACAAAAGAAGTAGGAAAGAAGTTTAAATACACGTAACGTTAGCGAAGAATTCAAATTTGAAACTTTATATTATACTTAAAAAACGCCGAATTTTAAGCCAGAGGAATTAATTATACGAGGTTTGATGGACTCAAATATTAAATGGGTGGTGGTGTATAATATATAGTTTGTCACGGCCGGTTTAAGCTTTTATTTTATGGCTGTGTTTGTGTTCCCAAAAAAAGGACTGCTCTATTTCAACTTTGTGATCATTACACATGTTGTGAGCACATCCCCCCCCCCCCCCGCTTTTTTCTCTGCATCCTATCCTGTCCTGTCCTGTCCTCGTAATCAGACCCTTTTTAATCTGACGGTCACAAATTCACCTCGCGCCGAAATGTATCCGACGGACTCTGTTTTCATTCACGTTGCGTCGACGGTTCAGATTGGAGAAATCTGGCGGGAAACACGGATTGTGCTTTAAAAAAAAAAAATGGCCGGGATATTTTCAGATTTTGCACACGGGAAAGAGAGGGGTGGGGTGCTTAGGATAAGACAAACACCGACGGCAGGTAAATGGGGTCCACGTGGTCCCCACACACGAATTACCGCTTTCGATTTCGGTTCTCTACGTTGCGTGTTCTCTACATCCTTCGGACAGAATTACGACGATAGCTTGCCTCGTTGCTGCGGAAAATCGTAATAAAGGGGGAGCGGGGAGGGTAATTGGGTCATTTAATAGTGTCTCTACATTATTTTACTGAGAGGTCAAACGGTCAAAACAAGACCACTACCCCCTTTTCCCCGAAAACGAAACGGCTAAGTGGTAATTTGGGGAGCAGGAAACCAGGCCCACAATTGACGAGCCCATATTGATACGTGGCAAGCCCTCATTCGCTCAACCCAAGTCGTCGGGATTCAGAGCAAAGCAAAATTAAAAGAAAAAGAAAAATCACAGTCTCTCTCATTTCTCTCTTACACTCTCTCTCCACTATCACACACTCTCTCTCTCTCTCTCAAAAAATACTCGTGTTTTTTCTCAACGAAAATTCCCCAAATTTCTCTCCAAATCCTCACAGAACCTTCCGAAAAAATTCAAAATACGGCTCCTGCAATGCGTGATCTTGCGATTAACCCCAATTTTGTGCCATAACTCCTTAATATTGACTCTCTTTTGACTCTTTCTCTCTCTCTGTACTCAAAAACTGACTTCCGTAAAAGCTATGCTTGAAGCAGTAGAGACGAGTTCCGTCAATGGCGGTTTCTCACACTTACAAAGCTGTGGAGACAGCAGCGAAGAAGAGCTCTCTGTACTGCCACGTCACACCAAAGTTGTTGTCACGGGAAATAACCGTACCAAATCGGTTCTCGTCGGTCTTCAGGGTGTTGTTAAGAAGGCTGTTGGTCTCGGTGGATGGCATTGGCTGGTAATTTTTTGAAACATTGTCAATGGGGTTTCGTAATTTGGTCCTATTTAAGGAATTTGATTTTGAATTTTGAATGTGGGTTTTTGCCAATGTGGGATAATTTTCATTAATTTGGGTTTCGGATAAGTGTTTTTGGATGTTCCCATGATTTATTTTTGGTGGGTTTGTTTTGCATGTATGGAAGATTATTAAAAGTTGTGGTGTTGGTTGCATTTCTTATAGTTGGGATTGGGTTGGGATAATTTCTTAAATTTTAGGTCTAAGATTTCTTATCAATTGTGGGTTCTCCTGGAGGAACATTTTGGTTCCGTTATTAGGATTAAGATTTCAGTTTTTTGGTCGGTTTTTGTTAATTTCTGGATCTAACGGTTTAAGTTGGGGTTCTGGAATTTTGGGTTTACATGTGTTTATCAATTTATTTATTCATTTATGCATTTGTTTTTCTAGCCTGTGATCATTATATAGGTTCCGAATTCCCTTGTTCGGGGTTTGATATAAATTTGTTCTTCAAATATTCAAACATAGTTTTAGGGGAAATCTTGTACGGAATGATTGCTATTGTTTTAAATCATTGCATGTTGGATTTGAGTGTGGATAGAATGATTATTTATCTATTTAATGATATTTTATTTAAATCTTTTCCCCCTTTGGTTTAGAAAATCAACGGAATGCCCAATTGAATTAGTTAAGTTTCTTTCTCATGTGACTGATTTTCATTTGCAAAGAACTAAATTGGGATAAACTCTATTCTACTTCTTCGTCTTTTCTTCATGTAATAGGTCCTCCTACGAGCAATGAGAATTAGGACGGAGTTTGAAATGAGATTCACGATTATCTTTATAATTTCAGAAACAATCACTGGTCATGTTGCTGACTATGTGGGTATTTGGTTTTGCTTCAATTTTTTCTTGACATGGTTAAGCTTGGTGGAATTTTCAACTCAATTATATGGGGATCTCCCTACTTTCTAGAAAAATTTGTTTGGGGCTGCCCTGTATTATCCATTGTCCTAAATTATTCTGGTTTCATGTCTTACACAGTGTTGTTCATCTTCGAGCATTTGTCTTGTTTTTGATTCCTGATGTGGCTGGTGATGTCACCTGTTTTATCTTAGTCCAACGTTATGCAAGGAAATTAAAAAAATAGCTGGATCTGTAGTATATACGTCATCATGTTCTGTAGTTAATAGTTGTTTGTACCATTTCAGTAGGAAATTATTGATTCTCTGAGATGTTCTGTTTCTTCCGTCCTACTTATCTTACAATTACATTGCTTTATGCGGTAATTCTTTTTCTGACATGGTTCTATGGCATGTTCGATTTCTGAATTTACAGGTTCTTACTAATGGGATAGAGGTAAAATTACAGAGGAATGCTCTAAGTGTGATTGAGGCCCCGACTGGCAACGAAGAAGATGATGACCTAGAATTTGAAAACATGCAGTGGAATGGATCAGATTTGGGTGAGTTCGATTTCTGATAAGCAGAGTATCTGCTTGTATTCATATTTCATACCTTTCCCACCAATTATGGTGACCGATTATGCTGAACTGTTCTAGTAATGATTTTGTGGCTATAGTGTTGAATTGCCTCTTTTCTTGCTCCATGTATGGCACTTAGCAGTCCAGTATTTTTTTTAAAATCTTTTTTGGTTTTTGTTTTTGAGTGTTCTGCTTTATTGGCCGAGAAGAACTTCTTAGACAGCATCATCCTTTATTGGTTAGCTTGTAACACGTTCAGACAACTTTAATCTTTGTTTGGAACCTTATTATTTTAGTCAAAAGTAGTTAGAGGTTATTACATAGGATCCTTTATGTCTTTACTCTACCTCTCTCTTTCACTATTGCTAAAAGGTTTCCCATCTAACATCTTTACCTTTACCCTTTTTTATTGGGTCCACTTCCTTTCTAATTATGCTGGTATCTTGTCTGATTTCCAGCATCCGATGACACCCAAAAATCACATAGATCAAGGCACCGAATGCATAAATCATCCGGGTCATCCCACAAGACGATAAGCAGGTCTCTCTCTTGCAATTTGCAGTATAAGGGGTCATTTTCTACAACTCAGGGTTCCACAGTAAGTAACCTTTTTTTTTTGCTAATCATAACTATTCCTGAATTTATGGCATAATATGCAAGTACTAGGCATGTTCAGATGCGATTTGCACTCGGGCACATGCGCATTTGCTTTTTTCTTTGTAACAAAGACGCCTGCTTGTTTTTCTTTCTAACAAAATTCAATATATGATGGTACAGTTGATCTCCTAATCACATTATTGAATTTGTGCCCCACAGAAAATTGACCTCAGCAAGTTAGAAATGGCAGCATTATGGAGATATTGGCGACACTTCAATCTTGTGAGTTGTGCAATGACTCGAGTTAGAGAGTTGATATATTTCCTTAATTGCCTGCACATTCTTTTAATGCAAAGGCCTTTTAACTTGATCAGGCAGATATTATTCCTAACCCATCTAAAGAGCAGCTGATAGATGTTGTTCAGAGGCACTTCATGTCCCAGGTACATTGCCAATATTCCACCTTCTAACATGCTTGAGCATATATTCATACTAGTGTGTTGCCATTCTTAAGGTGATATTAATACTAGTGGGTGAGTGGAAGTTGCTTAAATTAGGCAGTTTGCGGAATTTTTTTTTATCATGTCTGTTTGATGTTGCAACATGGAATGTTTTTTTCTTGATTTTGAGTTTCCTAACTTTGAATGAACCAATAATGAAAATATTCATTCTTCTGTTTGTGTAGCAAATGGACGAGTTGCAGGTAATCGTTGGGTTTGTGCAGGCTGCCAAGAGGCTGAAGACTGTCTGCAAATGACATTGGGAGATTTACTGAGTGATATCCACAATTGGTTGTTGAAGCTAACTGATACTGGTACTCATATGTCCTCTCCCCTGTTGGTAATATGTAATATATGTATCCTTGGCTTGTTATTTCTACTTTTGTAGTTTAGTTGCTCGCTACTTATGTTGCTTAGAGTTATAGAGCTCCTTACTCCTTGGTAGCGGAGGTAGAGGTAGTAATAGAGGAAGTAATAGTAGTAGTTGTGTAGATATATGTGAACTGATGAAAGAGCTTTGTAAGAAGTCCTGGTGGCTTCCCAAGCTCAGATTAATGTATTGCTGATAATGGGGAAGAAGGTTTTTTCTAATGTATATTCTTAGTTCTCTTTCTCAATCCTAGACATTGTTCTTCTTGTCTAATCAATCGTGGGCTGGAGATTCAATTTCTTTCTATGCATGTTTGCAGAGTTGCTATCTTACAAACGTATAGAGCTAAATGCACGTCATTGATCAATTTACCCCGTAAGCTACGATGTGCATGTCGTTGTTCTGCTATGATGTCTGTGAATAAGATGCAGACATTATTCCAGATGCTTACACATTGATCGATAAATGGCCATGTAGTTGAGGCATTGTGTGTTGTGACTTGTCAGAGGCAACAAATATTGTCCATGTTTAGAGAAGGGTACAAACTGATCGTTTTAAGTCCTTACGGTTGGAAGGCTTATGTATGTATGGTTGCACCCGTGTTGATGATGATGATGATGATGATTATGGCGACGTATATTTTTTAGGTGAAAGGATAGATACACAAAATATAATATATTATCAGAGCTGAAGATAGGAAGTTCGTATCATGTTAACTTCTTTTCGCTCTTGAATTTGAATCATGTCAGACTCTTTTCTAATCTCAATTAAATAAAAAAGATCCCATTCCTAATCTGGGGCCTTATAGCTTAAGGCAACTGGAAGGCAACTAATCTGTCAGCATCAATTTGGTGAGTGATGGTTATCAGGTGGAATATCGCTTTCTTATCCTTTTGTTGAGGGGGCATCCCCGTTGGAGAAGTCGTGAAGGCTTCATGGTTCTCTAAATATAGAAGAGTTTGTATTCTAAAAACAATTATCATATTGAGTAGTTGTCGATGAAGTTTATGTTGTTGGTGGTTGGTATTTCTGCAAGTGCACGTCATGCCCATGATTCCACTTGAAGAGATGGATATTTCTATGAAGTTTCAATGTTTGATTTTTCCGTATCTTTGTATCTATTATTATTTTGTCTGTCTGCGGGTGTGTCGTGTGTACGGAGGCGGAAGATGATCAAGATTTTACTTATCGAGTGAAACATATTACACATACATGGGCCTCTCTCTCTCTCTCTCTCACACACATGTTGTGGGGTTCCTACGGGTGCGTCACGTTCTCTTGATACTATTATGTGCCCCAATTTTAACTTGTATGGGTCAGAGGGCACAGTGAGGCAATTTGAGTTATGCAGTCTCATTTTCGTACTCATCTTTCATTGTCATTCCCCCACTTCACTTCGTGATGTGGGTCATGCCATTGCCATCTGATAGTTTGTAAGAAAGGCTGTGATGGCTTTAAAGATAGGCTTTGAAGAAAGATAAAGAAAAGCTCCTTCGTACTCACCGTGGCAAGAAAGGGCACATAGCAGACGAATGCTTCAAAATTGTTGGATATCCAGATTGGTTCCAAGTCAAATAAGAAGAGTTAGAAACATCTATGCTTCTCTTGAGGAGGGTAAAGAGATGAAATGTGATATAATTCTAGGGCTCAAATGTATTTTTAAGTCAATGTGAAGGACAGGTATTGTAACACTTGGATTAGTTAATGGTTGCAATTAGTTAGGATCAATTGGAGTAGTTAAATAGTTAAGCTTCTTGTTGATGGTTTAGTCTGATTATGAAGATTATAAGCTATCAGACTGCTTTTCAATGGAAGGGGTATACGGAAGATTGGTCCGCTCCGCAAAGCTGAGCCTTTTGTTTTGCTCCCCCTATGTGGTTGGCCTTCTTAGCAGTCTGCCTTCTTTCTCTTGATGGAATGCTTTGCTTTGCTTGGGTTCTTCACCGGCGCTCGCCGGATGTATCACTCATCCCGCTCCTAAGGTAAGGACTGTTTGTTATAATCTTTACGGGAATGAATTGCATATGTTGGTTGAGAATTGCTCGGGAATTCATTGATAATGACTTTGCCAGGTTCTAGGGGCTTCACAGCAAGCAAGAAGGATCTCTTCCACATTCCATATTACTTGATGTCCATTCTGGAGTCACTATCACAGAACCATGACTCTCAGAATGATGCAAGTAAAAAAGGAGAATTAGCATCCTCAATGGTGACAGTGGGGCCATTTTTGAGGAAAAAAGATAAAAAATTCATTCGATTGAACTTGTCAGAAGAACTCTAGTAGTTCAATAACAATCAATTCGACTTAAGGAGGAAATTGTTCTTGATAGCCAACGATGTCCCTAGTGAAAGGGTTAGGATTTGCTCTCTCTCTCTCTCTCTCTCTCCCCAGCTTTAGTGAAATTCCGGCAATTGTTCACATTCCTTGGAAACAATCTTATTATCACTCCAGCTTGCCATTGAATACTACATCATTACGTGCTTTTCATAATCTCCAACACAAGACAATAGACAAGAACACACTTATTATTATAGTTTGGTTGGTTTTTTCGCAATGCCAGCAACTTCTTCCACCAGTCTTGCTAAAGGACAACTAGTGAAGAGGAGTAACTCCAAATCCCCATAACTCAGTTTGCATGCAAAGAGGAATGAAATTAGTTATTTGTCTATAAATATTATTCGGAGCAGCAAGACTACTCTTGTAACCTCGCCACAAAATTACGTGATATTTGCACGTAACATATTTAGGGACAGAAATGAAATTTATTAAATGTTCTATTTATAAAAATTTTATAGCTTTATGGGACATGGTGATGGGAAATAGATCCCATGTGGTCACAGCATAAGTACCTTTAGTCTGCATTGGGTCCCTAATCCGTAGCCTCCGCTCCTGGTCTCCATCAATTTTAAAGTAGGCGCTTGGTGCTCTAGTCTGACCCAATCAAAAATTCTATCGGCATCACAGTTGTGTGTGCGCGCGCTCGCGCTGTGGGGAGGGAGTGGGGGAAAAATTGCTTGTATATTACAAGCCTGTCTCTAACTTTACAATACATAACCTGGTGGCCCATCAGTCTGCAGTCCGAGATTAAAGGGCCAAAGCCTGGTGCCCAAGCATATCCTAGAATTAGAACGTATCCGATTGTCGGTTTTGGGTTGGGGAGCCGGCAATGAGTTTGAAATTGTTTAGGAGAAAAACATAAGTGGGCCTAGCCCAGTTCTCAAGTTCAGTCCACGAATATTCAAACAAAAATATAACGAATATATATTATATATATATATATACACACACACTTTGGAGAGAGAGAGAGAGAGAGAGAGAGAGAGAGAGAGAGACCATCTCTTTCTCTCTTTGGTGGAATGATGGGACAAACAAGCCCATAATGGCTTTCTTACCTTTGATTTATCAACAAGATAACATCATGTTTGAATAATCGAGTAGCCGAAATAAGCTAGAAACTAGAAAATTGAAATTTCACGAGTGATAATGATTTTTACACGGAAGGGCTCCCAACTGTCGACAGACAAGTACAAGCATATGGAAAATGAAATCGGTGAGTCTTCTCATACGCAAATTAAGGTCCAAGTAATCGTCTCCGTTGAATAGGAAAGTTCAACTTTGCTTCGTCTGCCTTCTTCCCCCACCCCCCGAAATTTGTGTGCCTTTTTCCTCTCGGGCGAAATACTCCAAAAGTGTCAATTTCAATTTGTGACTTGGGAGGGCGTGACAGAGATTCTGAATCTCTTTTGGTAAATGGTCAAAGATTCACATCCCCTAGATTCTCCATATCGTGTCGTATGGTTGCGGGTCTTCTTTTTTGTTCAATCAACTTGGTTTTTTGCATTGCATCAAGTACGCCAACTATTGAAAGAAATGGGACCCCTTTTGGGTCTAAGCTCTATGGTTGATGGGGATAAATCAGATTCTTTAATTAATTGTAAAAAGAAGAAGTTTTGGTTAATTGCGGCATTATAGGTTTCCTTTTGAGCAAAAGTTACCTTGTCCTCGCTCTTGGGAAAAAAATTGTACTTTTTTCTTTGATAATCTTCATATATGATAAAAGAAGGGCTCTAATTGAGAGACATGTCGTGTATGCCCTCAAAATCAGCAAATTTTGGTCAAAGTTTTGATTATTTGAGACTATTGATTTATTGTGTCTTAGAGGAACATTTTAGGTAATTGATAGGGGTTAGTGGGAGCGAGAATACCACAGTGTTACCCATGATCCCTAGAGTACGAAAATAATTTTTTCGTAATTTTCTAAATACGTTTAGACGAAAAAAATTCTGATTGAATGTTTCGGCCGTGAATAGTGACCGAACCCTTCAACCCTAAATTTGACGAGTTTTAGGTCAAATCAGTGCATGAAATTGGTAGATCCGTGTTTGTCTCTGCTAGATCTACATTTTGATATATATATTGCGTGTTGTTGACACCGGAATATTAGGTTTCCAGAAATGGGTCTAAAATACCCGGTTGCAGACAGTTTTGGGCGAAGAAGAAGTCCAAACAGTGCGGCGCGTGAAGGACACGCGCGATAAGGAGCGTCCGGGCAGAGGGGTATGGCTAGTGAGGTTCACGCGCGCGAAAGTCGCGTGAATCGGTCGGGTCATCCGGGTCGGTACAATCTGGACATGTGTCACACCTGCCCGTGCCGACCCGAGACCAGATCCGGACCGGGTTCGGGTTCCTACCCGCACTTGGGTTCAAAACCGACCGCGTACGCGGGTTCGTGCGTGTAGGCACGTGACTCGCGCGCTTGCGCGTCTGGCGCGTGTGTCGATGTGCAGAGCGCGTTTGCGGGCGTGTGCCGGACGCGTTGCACGTCTGGCACATGCTAGACGCTGTCCCCAGCGCGTGCAGGCGCGTGGCGGCGCGTCAAGTCGTCTGGAATTGAAATTTTTTTCAATTTTTGAGGGTCACACATCCATAAAAGTGACTTTTTGTGGATTTTTGTGTACCGAATCCTAATCTGAATGGTGAGATGCAATCCCGGATTATGGTGTATGGTGTCTGTTGATTCATACGCTCGTCTTGGGGTCTGTATTCGAATCATTTGTGTCTTGTTGATTCGTAGGGTGCACAAAATATGAGAATAAGCATCACAAGTCACGATTATCTCTATGACTGTTTCTAAAATTGTCGTATTAAATCTTTGTAAGAGGGATAAAATTCTATCAATTACCTAAAATGCCCCTTTAGGGCACAATAAACTAATATCTCCAACTTGCACTTGAGGACATTTTGCGTTCGTCACAAGATCACAACTCATGCGATCATATCATCCTACTGGACTTTCATACAGGATTAGGTGTCGTGCGACCTGTGAGTACACCTGCAATCAAAGACCTCTCAATACACCTGTTAGGATGATCGAGAAGCCATCGTTAGTATCAAAAAGTACTCGCTGCACCCCAAATCCAAGACTAATTACATCCATCGAGCTACTTCCCTTATCGAAAGTAATCCCCAATCAATGCTCGATTGTATATCCACTATTATGTTTACATCCCAATATGGACAGACATAATAGGCATGCCGGTGAATACAACACAATGATGTAATGTCAATTGGTTTTCCTTTTCCCAAATTTGAATCTATTAGCCTCAATTCAGCTGCTTTTCTAGACTTGTCCCTCAGATCTCAATTTATTTTACGGGCCATCGGTAAACAGATTAAAGTAGCAAACACTGAGCTGAGACCTCTAGAAACAACCGAAAGTGATAAGGGTACAAGAGATCCCACCCAATGGATCTCAGGTCTCACACAGTGGGAACGGAGATCAAAATCATATCAGTGTCTCAAATAATGCTCCTACTATCCCTGGTCTTCATATCACACGCGGTATAAAACGCGTGCCACAGTGTTAATTCCCCATCTCTCAAAGGGTATATGTCAGATTTCTCTAATACTATGCAGGTATGGGACTCAGTCTACACATAAGATTTTATCCAGAGATCTCATAAAGAGTATCTCAGAGACAATATCACTAGTCGCAGGTGATATCTGAGATCTCAAATCTAGCTATTTACAGGCAACATGGATGTGGGTACGTCCATGCCGGTCATATCGCATATGATCTCATCCTGAACATATATTAGGGCGACTTATGTTATAATAGGGCCACTCTCAAAGCCTCTTACAACTAGAAAACGTCTCATCTCCGCTCACTCAGAGCTGGAGGTGGTCTCTCGCGTGAGAGAGTCGACCACGCCTGCCTGACATATCATTTATCACAACAAAATAGAAAATATATGACAATAAAATAGTGCTATAAATAAGTGACCAAATCATGTACACATGTCATACATATAACACAATAAGTATCAGTATAAGGTGAGAAATGTGAATATTCATACAAACCCAATGATTCCAATATCTTATACAGGAATCTATCACAATGGGTTTATTGAAGGGATCAGCCAACACGCTGTATAGTACTGTACTTAATTAGTCACTTCACCATTCTTGGTGATGTCTCTCATAACGTAGTATTAGGTGTCAATGTGTTTGGACTTACTGATACTTAGGGTCTCAAATGTGGTCAAAGACGGCTTGATTTTCTCAATAAATCATCACTAGCCTCCCACTGTTTGCCACAATCCCTAAGTGATCCGAAAATCTCCGAAACCAAACACTCTCCTGAACTGCCACTGAGCATTTCATAAGCTCAATCTCTATCGTAGATAGAGATATACAGGTTTGCTTCTTGCTACTCCAAAACAGCAAAACCTGATATCAATTTGCATACATTCAGATGCCAACCCAGTTGGTATCTGAATACCCATCAAAATGCAAATCACTTCCTTCGTTTCACAAAGAGAGGTTTGCAGTTCTCTCGAGATATCTCGGAATCCTTTCATTGCTCTCCAGTGATCCCCTCTAGGATTCGATCGATACCTAATTACCATACTGACTGCAAAGCAAATGTCTGATCGTGTACGTGACACTGCGTACATTAGAATACTCAATGCACTGGTACAAGGGACTCTACTCATTTCCCTTGTCCTTTTCTGAGTCTTAAAGCATATGTCAAGAATTAGAGTTTAATCTTTTAGCGATAATTGGGTCGTAGTCGATCTTCTTTAAGCACTCGAGAACTCCTTTGATGTTTGACTTCTGTAAAAGAGTCAACACCTGTCTCGAGTGATCCCTCTGGATCTTAACTTCGAGAAAGAACTGAGTCTCACCCACGTCCTTCACATCAAGACTCGACAATATCTATGTTATCGTAGTCATCAGATACTCTCTATTGTTCCCAGTCAACATAATGTCATTCACACATAAGGACATGATCACAAAGGAATCAAAAGAACGTAAAAGGTATACGCGATGATCCTCCTCAATCATCACGAAACCATAAGATATCACCTCCTCGTGAAATCTCAAACGCTACTGCCTGGATTGATGATTAAGGTCGCATGTCGACTTCCGAAATCAATGGACCTTATCATCCTGATCTATAGGAATAAAGCCAGATGGCTATTCCTTGTAGATCTCCTCATCCAAAACTCCTACTCAGGAGAACAGTCTCAACGTTCATCTGGTCTCACTCCAGATCCATATTATGCCCACGACAATCGCTAAAAGTAAACGGATCGAGATAATCTCGTCCTCAATCTGTGTAACCCCTGGTTATCAGACATGCCTTATACCTCTACACCAATCCGTCAGCCTTTTCCTTGATGTTGAGAACTCACATGTTCCCAACGGCCCTACTACCCTTAGGTAAATCAACTAGATCCCAGATCCTGTTGATTCTCATCAACTCCTCTCACCCATGGCCTATTATCAATGGTCCTCTACAGAACCCTCAAGAGCCTCTAGGATAGTTACAGGTACGCGTCCTCAACAACTCTTAAGAGGAGGGGAAACCTTTTTATCTCTAGATGGATTGCTTCCACTAGGACCAAGATCCCTAATGAATTCTTGGGTCATGCCACTGGGATCGGCTAAATCACTACGCTCATCCATTTGATAGAAGGTAAAGTCTCAATTGATTTCATCTCTCATAGGGAAATCATTTTCAAGGAATTCGGCATCGTGAGACTCAATCTCAATAAGAGTGTCGTCCGTACGCTCACCTAGAACATATTCCCCTCGGAGTGTTCTGAGTATCTCATAGAGACACATTTCTTTTCTCGCAAATCTAACTCGCCGTGTAAATGCGAGAAATAGTAAACATACATGACACAACCCCATAATCTCAAATGGCAAAGATCAGGCTACCTCCATGTCCAAAGCTCATATGGAGTACTGACTGCGGATTTTAATAGAACACGATTGAGGACGTAGGCTGCAGCCTATAGCGTATCTCCCCAATGGGAAACGTGCAAACTGGTATGCGCCATCATCGACCTCACTGTCTCATACAAAGTTCTATTCCTTTCTTGCAGCTACTTTATTCCACTGAGTAGCAAGGAATAGTCAGTTTTTCGCAATGCCCTTCTTGAAACAAAGCTTTTCAGACAAATACTCGCGCTCTCATTCGGTTCTGAGAGCTCTAATCTCAAGTCTAACTGATTCTCAACCTCGCTAATAACCTCCTGAGGCACCTCAATGCCTCAGACTTGCGCGAGATCAGATAGAAGTAATCGAAACACGTGTAATTGTATACGAACATAATAGAGTACCCAACACCATTTTAGGTTCTCACGTTCATAAGACCACAGATGTTGGAGTGAATCGACTGCAATGGAATCCCAGCCCTCATTGCATTGTCGAATGGTTTTTCTTATAAGATTTGCCGTCTAGGCAAGACTGGTTAGCAGGTTATAGAGACCACTCACTGCCAACCGGTTCATCCTCTCTCTCACTAAGAGGATAACAAGAAATACCATTGAAAAGAATCACTTTCAGTACATTCAGTCCTTTACAGACCAAAATAGAACCAATCAAAAAATTGTCGTAATAAATGGAAACTTTAAAATTTCCAAATCAACAGAGCATATCCTAGACTAAAATCAACTTCCGTCGAACATTCGGAGCGTAAAGAATATACAAAGTCTAGCAACTTTGCAACTTCAATTTGCAAGAGCTACTCCATCTGATGTCGACAAACACTCCGTTTCTGTACGTAAATCCTCATACTTGAGGACTCACTAGACGGAACTATATAAGCGCGCTCCTATCTCGAGCTACGTGGTCGGTTGCTCCTGTGTTCATAACCCACGAAGGAGAGAAAACAATGAGTATCTTAAACCACGTAAAGAAGGAAGAGATAATTTTCACTCGTTGCACTCACTAGCGAAATGACCAAGTCTACTACGGATGTAGCACTATACCTTGGTCGTATCCAACTCTTTCTTGCTGCGCATTATTATTATCGGCTTTGTCGAATGTTTTCTTCTTACCTGCGCACTATACCTTGGTCCTTGCTCGACTTCACCGTATAAGCATGACCCGAGTATGACCTACTCGCCTCTAGATGCTCCTCATCGAGTTTTCTGTGCCTATTCATACTAGTGAAAGTACGAATACTTTCGTCGTATATGAAATAGACTTTCATGATTTCTCATGAATCAGGTGAAGAATTGGATCGCATCCAACACAAGAAAATATATCCGAAGTGGGCTCGGTCACATTCCCCAACTCGGCGTTCATACTCAATATTTTTATCAAATGTTGCATTATCATATGATCAACCATTTTCTTATAAGTTATTATACTTATAAGTCAGTATCCTTATCTCAGGATCTGTAAGAGCACTGCAATACTCTTTATAGGGTGAGCCAAACCGATAAAGCCGTAGGATATTGCTTATAGACTGGGATCACATCATCGTGCATGCTACTCAGGAAGATTACCCTAACTCGGCCATCATTCCTCTTCCATACACGTAATGTCTCCTAATCCCGTTTCTCTGAGGTGTAGAATCCTCCCCGGAGTCCACCATCTCATACCTCAGAATTTTTAATTAGATCTTGTTCCTCAAAGATAAATTGAATCTATCGGTGAAAAATCATATAATTATCACCATTCAATTTTATCCCCCTTACAAAGATCTAATACGACAATTTTAGAAACAGTCGTAGAGATAATCGTGACTTGTGATGTTTATTCTCACATTTTGTGCACTCTACGAATCAACAAAACACAAATGATTCGAATATAGACCCCAAGACGAGCGTATGAATCAACAGACACCATACACCACAATTCGGGATTGCATCTCACCATTCGGACTAGAATTCGGTACACAAAAACCCATAAAAAGTCAATTTTATGGATGTGAGACCTTCAAAAATTGAAAAAATTTCAATTCCAGACGACATGACACGCCGTCGGAGGTCACATGCGCCGCCACGAGCCGGCGACGGCGTCCCCACGCGCCTGCACACGCTGGGGACAGCATCTGGCGTGTGCCGGACACGTAGCGCGTCCGGCACGTGCCCGCACGTGCACTCTGCGCGTTGACGCACGCGCCAGATGCGCAGGCGCGCGAGTCACGCGCCTACACGCGCGGACCAGCGTGCGCGGTCGGTTTCGGACCCGGGCGCGGGTCGGAACCCGAACTCGGTCCGGATCTGGTCTCGGGTCGGGTGTGACACGTGTTCGGGTCGTACCGACCCGGATGACCCGACCGGTTCACGCGACTTTCGCGCGCGTGAACCTCACGCGCCATACCCCTCTGCCCGGACGCGCCTTATCGCACGTGTCCTTCACGCGCCGCACTGTTTGGGCTTCTTCTTCGCCCGAAACTGTCTACAACCGGGTATTGTGGACCGGTTTCCGGAAACCTCATATTCCGGTGTCAACAACACGCAATATATATATCAAAATGTAGATCTAGCAGAGGCAAACACGGATCTACCAATTTCATGCACTGATTTGATTTAAAACTCACCAAATTTGGGGTTGAAGGGTTCGGTCACTATTCACGACCGAAATATTCAACAAGAATTTTTTTCGTCTAAATGTACTCAGAAAATTACGAAAAAATTATTTTCGTATTCTAGGGATCATGGGTAACACTGTGGTATTCTCGGATTCACGAAACTCATTCGTGATCGGAACCCCAAATTTTGAACCCTATATTTTTATACCCGTAAATAAATTCTGAAAATTAATTTTAATAATCCAACAAAAGCTCTGATACTAATGTTGGAAATTTTAGTTGATTCACATGCAACGGAAGCATTCGAATAATTTTCAAAAAAAAAAAGATCAGGTATAGGGTTACCTCAACGTGTAGAGTCTCCCAAAAATCAATCAAACCGTCCGTCTCTCGATCGGATCTCACGGTTGGGATGGTGATCACGATGTTAATCGAATCACCATCACAATATCACAACGCCGCAACCCTTAGTCTGACGATTATTGTGATGGGAAAAATTCCCTATGCGAAATTTTTTTCATACCCTCTATATTCTCTTTCTAGAGAATAATTCTCTCAAACTTACTCATAGAAATCATCAATAGTGGAAAAAACTATTGATGAGAGAGGGAGAGATTAGTTTCCCATTCAAAAACACAAAAAGTGAGAGAGAGATTCTAGGAAAAAAAATAGTTTAAAGGTAGTTATGGGTTAACGAGAGTTATCCTATTAATTCCTATCAATTTCCTAAAATGTCCTAGGCACAATAAACTAATAGAGACACTTCTCTTGAAAAGATAATACGGATATGCAATCAAAGTGTTGTTGGACTTTTCCTTTAATGTTGCAAAGGAAGTTGATCGACAAGTGCAACTGTCAATTGTCGTGGTGAATCATAAAAGACTCAACTTGGTTAAATGGCATTCCCACTTGAAATCTATTTTTGGAGAGGTGCTATCAAAAGAAGTTTCTAGGTATATGGGTGTTCATTTCGTAGGAACAGTATTTGCAAAACGTAAATGAAAGGTTACTTACATATGTCGATCCACTCCTAACTCCCATGTTGAAAAATATTTTGTGCTCGGGTGACTTTTTAATGAGTATTCATTTCATTGTAGTGCATTTTCGGAGAAGCTCTCAAATATATTCTAAAAGTCGAACAAATTATTTAAAAAAAAAACCTAAAAATGTCTTAAAACAAAATTAAATACATAACCAGTCAAAAGCAATTCTGTTTTGGCCCCTTGATTTGATGGGGGCTTAGGGCACCATGAAAGCTTCTTCCTACTTACACTATGCTGGTTGGTTTTTTTTTTTTTTTTTTTTCGGTTACAAAACATCATCTCCACTCTTTTAATACTAAAAGCATCGGCTCTCCCAAATTCTATCCAATGTGAGCACAAATTTTACCCAATTGTTATTGCTTCCTTGACCCTTTAACATCATTGTTACCACATTATTAAAATATTTAATTATTTTGGGTGTCTACTATAAATTTGCAACTTTCTAAAAAATAAAACACGTAAAAAATCCATTATAAAAATTTGAATAACAGTTAAAAATTCATAAAAAAATTTGTTTATAGTTAGAAAAATATGTATATTGAAATATATTAGTAATTAATTCGATTTTATTTCTTTATTTTTGTATTTCTATATTTATAAATAATAACCTTTTATATAAATTTAATCTATTTAGTTAAAAAATAAGATTATTAGGATTTCATATTTTTTATATTTAATTTTTCTCTTTATTTTTGTAGACAGTGACGGAGCCATAGAGAAAGGAAAGTGGGCAATTACCTTCACTAGATCAAAATAATTCCATTAATTTTTATAGGTTAAATAAATATTACTCTGTTTAACCTAAGATATTATCCCCTATTAAAATTATCAATTAACCCACTAACATATCATTCTATTTTATAAAAATATTTCACCGTCGTAGCTATTCTTTTTTATAAAAATATTTGCTTAGATCTTAGATCCTGCATCTATCACCATGTGTAGGCATCTGTTCATATCAAAGGCCGGCCTCTCAAAATTCCATGAGTAAATCATATAGAATCCAGCGCAAGCATCGAATCGAATGTACTAGTTGACACAGGGTTAGTACTTTGCATTGCAATTGCCTGAAATTCCCTTTTCTAATTATTCTGAGGAAAATGTCAAAAATTTACCCAACCCACGATACAATAGCGTAGAGATTCGCCTTTCTCTAGCGCCTACCCGCTGTCTGCTCATATTGCATAATATTCTCTCACATTTTGCATCAAGAATCCTATGGATTTATCCTCAATTCTAAAAATTTAGGCATCTAAACACCTCTATTCCTAGTTTGATGCATGAAATGAAAGGACTTCTCCAGTTGAATGGGAAGCCGATTCTCGTCTTGTTTTTTTTTTTTTTTTGGGGTGGGGGGGAGTGGAGTTCTGCCGTCTGATATAGACTTGAGCCCAATTCTCCCATGTACTGCAGCCAAACTGGTGAATATTCCATCAGGGTATCAATCTTCAATCATGATCAATAAATTAGAATATCAATATTGAGTGAGAAAGATCTGCCGACTTATTATTTAAGATATATAACGGAAGAAATTATATATACAACCATTAAATAAATTATAATTAAAAAATTATTAAATATATATCATTAAACTATAGTTATGCTTGTATAAATCACCCCTACTGGTTTTACTAATTTTGCTAAAACATTAATCTTTCCAACTATCCTGTTGAATTTAGAAGTTAGGAGGGGTGTTTCTTTATGTGGATATAAGTAATTCTCCAAGTCATCAAAACCCACCTCATACAAAGGGCCATCCATTAGCTTAGATCATACAAAAGCCAAAGAAGTTAGTCAAGGACAACTCAAGCGGTAGAAACTTTCCACTTTCATCATCACTTTTCTGATTCGTTCTCACTTGATTGAATCTCCTTATATTAAAATAATAATAATAAAAAAACAAAACAAAATAAAACAAAAACTAAAGAAATATTTCACTAACAACTGTTTTTATGATTGCTTTTCTAAGAAAATTACAATAACATCACACAAAACTGTGAACCCATGACCAAAATAGATTAGGTCTGGCAAATAATGTATGAATAAAAAATATCAAGAAATTAATAAACTTAAAATATAGAATCAAATTAAAAATAAATAATAAAAGTGATATAATCTTTCTATCCTCTAGAGCAATCAAAAAAAATTGTGGAGCACCCAACATATAATCTGGCTTAGGTTACACATAAAATTGTCATTTTCTTAAATAAATGCCGATTCAAAATAACAAATCAAACAATGGTACGAGCAAACCCCAACATATCTTAAGACCCAAGAAATTGGAGTAGACATGGATATTGAAATAATGCCCAATAATGTTTGTGACATCCTCCTAGGATGTTAAATACTCATTTTGACAAAAATTCGTGTTTTCAACTACTGATAACGAAAGCACCTAAGGGAGTCTTAATGATTGATTACACTAAGGCAAGGTAGGAAAGAAATACATTCTTAATGTGATGCCATAAAGGCACAAATGTTGAGAGTGAGCTGGGATCAACATTCTTCGTGGTTCCCTACTTTGCAATTCTTTTGTAATCTTCCCTTTGTTATTTTGAATGTTGTGTTTGTATGCTTGTGTGTGTGTGTGAGAGAGAGAGAGAGAGAGAGAGGGAGAGAGAGAGGGACTCATGGATATTTGCAAGATTAATAACCGGTGGAGAAGTACCAAATTGAAATGATTTGCATAGAAAGCGATGGCACAATATACCCCATTTTCTTTTTCTTTGTTCACCACTTATTTTGGTCATTGAGAGGATTAGGTCGCCAAACATTCATATTAGGTTTTCATGAGACCGACCTTTCTCTTCCTCCTTGTTATATTAAGATATTTACTATTTGACATTTTCAAAAATAAATTAATAACCGTGTCATTTTTTTAATGCAACATGATATGATATATATATATTTTTAATTTTATATATAATTTTTTTTTTAATAATTTTGTCTGTTTGAGTTTAATTATTTTGAATCGTGTATTTATATCAGTGTTTCATAGATTAAGACTCTTGATCATACACAATGCTTATGAGTGTACAATTATACATTTTTGCATTCAAAATCTACCCCTAAAAAGGTATGGAGTAGAATGCGATGTGAGAGACAAAAAACAAAGGTTAAAAAGGAATTGGGTGCATTCACGTCTGGAGATTTGGCATGTTATTGGAGGATTTTTAGTTCCTAAAAACAAAGGGTCACTATTTCCCAATTTGACATTATGTCCCAAAAAAATAAAATAAAGTCCAAGTTGCTAAGTGGATCATATTCGAAATAAAAAGCTTTGTTGTCACCCAAATGCCATCACCATTTGGACCAGCTAGCGTCATCTCAGTGGCCTGCACAACATTTCCTAGTGGGCTTACATAGAAATTAAGGGTTTCTTTTCTAGTTTGCCTATCAATTTTCAACACACACACACACACAGATATACATATATGTATATACATATGTATATGGAAAATCAAAGATGCACTACAAAAAAATAAATGCACTATTTAAATGTTGAAAAACTATCAGCAAAATACACTAAAACCGTCAGCAAAACTTTCTTCGACGGATGGACTATTAGTTGTGTATACACCAGTCGGAATAGGTGAATCCTTAAGGTTTGAGTTGCCGTTGTAGCATGTCATGTATGTATTATGACGATAGAAAAATATTGGTAAAATTAATGGTTGTATCATCGTAGGTTTTTTATGATCGGTTATCATATGTTACGAGAGGTTATTACTTTTATCATCGGTTATCATTGAGTTAGAAAATGTCACTAATATTATCATCGGTTATCATGCGTTATGAGATGTTACTACTTTCATTGTCGGTTACCATTGTGTAAGGAAAAATCACTGATTTTATCATCGGATACCATATGTTATGAAATATTACTACTTTTATCGTCAATTATCATTGTGTTAGGAAATATCACTGATTTTATCATCGGTTATCATATGTTACGAGATGTTACCACTTTTATCATCGGTTATCGTTCAATTAGGAAATGTTACTGATTTATCGGTTATCCTATGTTACGAGATGTACTACTTTTATCGTCGGTTACTATTGAGTTAGGAAAAGTTATTGATTTTATTATCGGTTACCAGATTTTATTATCGGTTACCATATGTTACGAGATGTTATTATTTTTATTGTCGGTTACTATTTAGTTAGGAAATCTTACTGATTTATCATCGGTTATCATATGTTACGAGATATTATTATTTTTATCATCCGTTATCATTGATCATCTGTTGCCATTGAATTAGGAAATTTTGATTTTATCATGGATTACCATGTGTAACGAGATGTTACTACTTTTATCATCGATTGCTAAGATGCGAATGCCAATGATCTGTGTGGACGAGCGCCTGCGCATGGGGGCGGGCGCCTGCACATGGGGGGCGGACGTATGGGAGGCGGGCGCCAGCCCCCCTCTTGCGCGGGCACCCACCTATTGGGGACTAGCACCAGGCTAGTCTTCGTATGAAAATGTATGTATTTTATTATGGGTTATACAAGTATTCTGTGGTCGTTTGTTTACCACAATTACAAATATTATATTATAACCTAGGATAACAAGCCATAGATAAATATTGTTATAATGTAAAATATTAATGATATTAATGATAAAGAAAAAAATACGTACAAATATAAATACATTAACAACAAAATAACAATTTATTTTTAAAAAAAATCATAATAAACAAATAAAATTGTTCTTCCTAGAAGTACCTCATTTACCTTATTTTTATTTTTAAATTTGGTAACAAACTATCTGCTTCTTGGATGGTTGATGGTTGGACTTTTTAAGCCCAAACTAATTGCTCATTTCAATAGAGTGACTTCTTTAGACTCAACTGGATACTCATCTCAATAGAGTAACTTCTTTAGATCCAACTGGATGCTTACCTGAACAGAGTGATGAAACTTTACAAAGTTTCAATGAAAATATAGTATAGATTTTAATTGAGTGGGAATTTTGGTTGAATAATGTTTTATTGAGTGATAGTTTTTTCAATAGATTTTGAGAGTTTGGAGAGTAGATGAGAGCTTTAAAGGGAATGAAAGGAAATGAGAGAGTTTTTATAGAGCAGAGGAGACCTTTAAAGGGAATGAAAGAAAATGAGAGAGTTTTCATGGTTTTAAAGACATTCATCATCTTATTTTCACAAAAATTTGAAAACTCGCTCTTTTCTTAAAATTGCCTCCCTCCATTTTTTGGACACTTTTACTCGTCTACCCACCTTTAATTTTAGTTTTAGATTATTCAAAAATTTACCACATGTCACATTTTAAAATTATATCACCAATTATTTTAATTTTAATTTAATATTATTAATAACCAATTATTATTAAAAAGGCAAAGCAAAACATTAAAATAAATTTTTGATATATTTTTTTAACAAAAGAAAAGAATGTTAATTATATTTTTGTAAATAATTTTTTTCAACAAAAGAAAATAATATTGTAAATTTTTAATATTGTAAATAATGAGAATGTAATGGTATAATTAATTATGTTAGTATAATTAATTACATGATATTTAATATTATTAAATTATATTAGTATAATTAATTATATTGGTATATTAGTTTTGGATTTTATATAAAATTATATAATATTCATAATGTTTTTCTTATTTGTTGTTTTGTTGGAATTTATTTAAAATTATATCATATAATTAATTTTTAGAATTTACTTGATAATTAAAACATTTATACAAGCCTAGACGGGCTCCCGCATACCCTCGCGGGCGCCCATCAAATACCACTACTTATCACTATTACACGGGTGTTATCACTAATTACCATTACTTACTGCCGGTTACCACAGCTTACCACTATCACGCGGGCGTCCACGTTTATAATGTCTTTAATGATACTTGTTCTACTAATATACTACTCTTTTCACATAGAAACTCCCCCAATAAAAACCATTTTAACAATTAGTTTTAATTACAAAATCCTTTTACTGAGATGAGACTATTAAAATAGAAGCATTGAGTTTTGTATAAGTATATACAATACATGCAGCCATGCAACCATTAGATTAGCAATAAATACAATACATCTAGCCATTAAGTTACCTATGTTAATGTATATGCTAATAGTTTCATAGGCATCATGCAGCGCCAGCTCCTTGGGCGGCCACGAGTGCAAGGGACAGGTGCCAGCCCCCCACTTTCACGGGCGCCCCGCGCATGGGGGCGGCCACCAGGCTCCCGCGCACGGGTGCTTGTGGATAGGCACGGGCGCTCGCGGATGTAGGCGGGCGCCAGACCCGTGTGCGATAATTAATATTAATTCTTTATTTTTTAATTTTTTAATTTTCATTGACAATTAATATTAATTAACATTATATTATTATGTAATATTCATAATTACTTATAAAATCATGATTATCTAAACTATTTGATAATGTAACATGTTATTATCACTTATTATCATAGTTTATCACTTATTGTCATGTTTCATCACTTGTACCGTCCATTACCATCCATTATAGACATATCCACTCTGATTATTATTTGTTACCATATTATTATCACTTGTTATGATTATCACTACATATCATTTATCGTATTACCACTTATTATTATATAAGTATTATAACCATATCAATAAAATAATATCACTTTATATCATTCATTATTATCTCTGTTATTACTTATTATTACTTGTTATCATATCATGTCATGAATTATTATTATTTTTGTATTATATTATATTATTATGAAGTAAAATAAAAATAGAAAAAATAAATTAATGATCACATAAATGAAATGTCATTACATTACATTTTCTTTCATATGTCTATCAACCTCATCATCACATTACATTATATTTCATATGTATACGCATTCCATCCTACTCTCCCAACCTCGTCATCTTCATTCATAGGTATTAATTATCTTCTCCATCTCCATTTTCAAGATTAATATTTATAATTTTATGTAATATTCAAAAGGACTACACATTTTGTTAAAAATAGTTACTAAAAATATTTAAAATATTTAAAATACCCATTCGCATAGTAGATGATATTTAAAGTGTAGTGAAAGTTAAGATAAAAATAAAATTTGAAAATTTATTGGTTGAGTTAAAATTAGAGTTTTGAGGTAAAGAAAAGTTTTGAATTTAATATAATATATTTGAAAGTATATTTGGTTGAATGATAATTTTTTCATAGATTTTGAGAGTTTAAGGAGGAAGGGAGAAATGAGAGAGTTTTGATGGTTTTAAGTGATGTTGACCACCTTATTTTCACAATTAATTTCAAAACTTGCCATTTTTTAAAATTTTGTCTCCCACTCACTTTTATTTTACCTACCATCATTGGTGCCCAAAAATTAGTAGCATATAAATTAAAATTAAAGAAGCAAAATATATTTTTGGCGCCAATTTTTGTACCAAAAATTATTAATTAAAATAAAATTATTATTGTTAGTTATTTTTTGAAATTTGTACAAAATAAAATAATAATGATAATTAATTTTGGAATTAGATTTTTTTTCATATAAACTACATAAATTGATAATCTTGCATATTTTAAATATTATACTAATATATAATACGACAATATATAATATAATAATACATATATTTTAGAATTATATATTAATTATATAAATAGTATTATAATATATATAAAAATAAATATAGTGCATCGCTGGGCCGGGTGTCAGCACACCTGTGCATGGGCGCCTGTGCTGGGGAGCGAAAGCCAGGTCCCCCGTGTGCTGGTGCTTGGGGGCGGGCGCCCAGGCGCCTGCGCTAGGGGTTGGGCCCCAAGCCCCCCTGTGAGCAGGCGCCCGCGCCTGGGGGGCAGGCACCAGGCCCCCTTGCGTGCGCACTGGGGTCCGACATTTCAAATTTTTTTTTCTATTTCTTTTTTTTTTCAAATAATTAAAAATATATTATAATTTAATAAGTAATTAAAAAAATTATGTTGTAATTTGTAATAATATAATACTAATACAATATATATATTAATATTAATATATAATAGTATATAATCTATTACTAATGCATTATAATATAATATAATAATATATAATACATTAATATAAAATATAATACTATATTTTATATAATATTAATTATAATAGTATGTAATATAATACTAATACATAATAATACTTGTTATAATATAATATATTAATATATAATACAACAAGTTATATTAGTAATATATAGTAATATATATTAATATATAGTAGTATATAGTAATAAATAGTGATATATAATGATATATAGCGATATATAATAATATACAATAATTATT
Organism: Dillenia turbinata; assembly: GCA_037126225.1. Taxonomy (NCBI): domain Eukaryota; kingdom Viridiplantae; phylum Streptophyta; class Magnoliopsida; order Dilleniales; family Dilleniaceae; genus Dillenia; species Dillenia turbinata. The sequence continues at coordinate 26,820,436 of JBAMMX010000006.1, read as the reverse complement.
TTAATATATTAACAATATATAGTAATATATATAATATATAGTGATGTATAGTAATATGTATTAATATATATAGTGATAATTTAATTAGTTATTAAAAAAATTTGCTATAATTGAATAAGTAATTAAAAAATTATATTGTTAATGTCATACATAATAATATACAGTAATAATATTAATATAATAATATAATAGTATGAAATAACAATAATATAAGTAATATATAATATTAATATATAGTACTATATAATATAATTCTAATGTCTAATATAGTATATAATATAATGATATATAATATAACAATATATAACATATAGTAATTATAATAATATATTAGTAATATACCAATATATATTAGTAGTATATAGTAATATATAGTAATATATAATAATATATAGTGATCTATAGCAATATATATATGTATAGTATTATATAGTTATAATTTAATAAATAATTATAAAAATATATTATAATTCAACAAGAAATTAAAAAAATATATTTTAATTTACATATTTGTAATATAAAATACCATCCAATAGTCTATCTCCTCCACAGTTCAACCGTCGCAAAGAATAAAAAAAAAATCCAAAAGAATAAAAATAAACATAAAAAAACAAACTAATAAAAAAAATAAAAACAAAATAAAAAAAAAAAAATAAAAAAGAACAAAAAAAAGTTAAAAATAGAGGTAGTTCCACTGTGCATATGAGCGGTGCAACCTTTTAATTATTTTGTATTTTTATTTTTTTATTCTTGTATTTTTTTCTATTTTTTTTTCTTTTGTGCTTTTATCACTACCATTATATTACTATTAATTATCCTAAACACCATAATATTTTAGTTACCAGTAAATTTACAATCATCATAAAAAGATAAAAAAAGAAAAAAAGAAAAAAAAAAGTTAAAAATAGGAGGGCGGTTCCATTGTGCATGTGCGCAGTGGAAACGCCCTCTATGTTTATTCATTTTTTTTGGTTTTTTTTTGTTTTTTAATTATTTTATGTTTTTATTAAATATAATTTTGTGTTTTTATTAAACATAATTTTGTATTTTGTATTTTTATTAAATTAGGGTATTTTTTATTAAATATAATTTTGTGTTTTTATTAAATGTAATTTTGTATTTTGTCTTTTTATTAAATTAGGGTATTTTTTATTAAATATAATTTTATATTTTTATTAAATATAATTTTGTGTTCTTATTAAATATAATTTTGTATTTTTATTTAAATTAGGGTATTGTGTTTTAAAATGGTGAGAGTGAAATAGAAAGTAAAGAAATAGTGAAAAAAAGAAATAATACACATAAATCATTGTGGCATAGTGATATATATAGATAAATTGTAATAAATAGTTATAAATAATGATAATATTTAATATTAAAGTAATATATCATATTTAGCAATAGTAATGGTAATAAATAGTAATAATATTTAATATTAATATATATTAATAATTTGTTACGGTGTACAATATAATATATTGTAAAATAATAAAACAATATATAATATATAATATAAATATATAATAGTAAAATATAATATTAATATATAATAGCAAATTTATGAAACCATAAACAGTAAAAAGAGTCAAATTGAGACTATTTTCAAATTGTTTTTAAAACTTTTTCATATTTACTGATCACAAATGATAAGTATCAGTCATTTAAATACTATACACTTTAAGGGTTAGTATAAATTTAAAACTTATGCAGATGGTATAGTTAACTAGATAGTAAAAAAGAGTTATTTAGAGACATTTTTCTAACCGTCTCTAAAACTTTGGTATGTTTACTGACCACAAATAATAACCATCAGAATTACGTTGAACTTATGAAAACGGTATGTTTAAGTAGTCAGTAAAAATAGTCATATCGAGACTGTTTTCAAACCGTCTCTAAAATTCTACCATATTTACTGACCACAAATGATAAGCGTTTATATTGAACATAACTTTTAAAAACTGTATAATATATGAGTTAGTATATATATAGAATTTATGTAAACGGTATAGTTAGGTAGATAGTAAGAACAATCATATAGTGAATGTTTTCAAATCATTCCTAAAATTTTCATATTTACTGACTACGAGTAATAATTGTGATAATTCAACATCACTTTTTACAGACGGTTGTACTAACTTTATTGATAATTGCTAAACTTTTCCTGACGAATAATTTTATATCATTGTAAAATATATATATTTCCTAACGATTTTGTTAAAAATATTGCTATAGAATACAAAAAATCGTTACGAAAAGTTACCGACAATAAATGTTACCGTCATTATAACACTTTAATTTTGTAGTAATTGAAAATTATGAAATTTAATTTGATATGTTATTGAATATCATTCACTATCCAATTAATAACCAATGAGTTCAAGATTTAGAGATTTTTCTTCAATCATTAACTCTGTAAATTATGACATAAATATAAATATAAAGTTTTCTCTTACATAATTAGCATCACTGTATAGAGTTGAAATTCGCAATTATAATACAAAGGCTCTGCCTCTACGAGAAAGTTAGATTAGTTAATATGATATAAGAGGTCTTGTGAAATCCAATCCCCTGTCTTTCAAATTTGAGTTCTTGCTTTAAGAACTACCAAACAATTCAATTAAACATAGATTTTTTTTAATTTACATGCAAACAACTCCATATAACAATAGTCAAATTCTATGCAGAACAAGAACAGTAATCCCATCTCATGATCGACGACACGCAGGATATATCAGAGTGATGGCAATAGCACTAGAAAGCTCTAAATGACAAAAGTCAAAAATGAAACTCATAATAATATAAGCTTAAATTAAAAGCATGGGATAAGGAATTGGATATTATGCTTAGTTTTTTCACTGTATGTAGATATGGCGCTGGGGGAAAAGGAGGAATCCCATCTAAAGAGACTCCCCGCTACATTGGGAAGTCACTTTGAGAATTCATTCCTACGTTTGCACGCCAATGCCTCGTCACCAATAATTCGTGACATTAGGATTCTGTCTTTTGCAATTGTAGTCTGTAATTTTTTTTTTATATAAATAACTGAAATTTAAAATTATGTTTAGGACCTTCCGTTTAATTGTAGGTCACAATGATAACCCTGTGATTGTGGAGTATATTTCTAGATTGATCATGATTCGTTTGTGGACCTAACACCCCGCCCACGTATGCATATGGGGGTAGTAGACATTCCACTTGTGTTCTTTGGGGCAGAATGTTTTTGCATGCCCAAATGGAATCCAACATTCTGTCTGTGTGATTCCAATTCCCCCTCCCCCCGTCCAAAAAAAAAAATGGTTGGGATTCTTCATAATCGTTTTCAATGAGCTAACCCCACTTCTTTTTTTGTATTATGAGTAGCCCTCTTAAATTCCTTGGGTTTTTGATTCTTTTGATGTGTTTGATTCATGAGGCATTCATCATCCTAATCTAGTCCTCCCAAGTGCGGAGCTCTACCTTTTTCCTACGGTTAGGAATCTCTGCCCACCTTTGCTATTATGAATTCCCACGTCAGTATCCAACTTCCAACTTTTTCGTTTTCCTTTTCCCTTCATTTCATTTCTATTTTATAGATAAAATTTTTGTTATGCAAAAAGGATATAAATAAAATTCTTAAAACTATTCCTAATTTTTTTTTCCTTTTTGTATTTTATAGAGTAAAATATAAATATAAATATTTATCAACATTAACCATTTGATTTAATAGTATGAGAAGTTTCAAATTGTAAGTAAGAGTAAGAATTTGAAATTTTTATTTTCTTAATTATGAAAAGACATAATGTTTAACTGTGAAAACTCAAATCCAAAGATTGAAAAACAATAACATTTAGGCATCAAAGGATGAATTGAAATAGCCAGGTGGAAAAGAAAGAAACAGTTACCACCGCCGGTCGGGTGTAATAAAAGAAGTATTGCATTCTCTTTTTAAGGGATCGGATTTGAGTTTTCTTGACAACGTAAAATAATTAATGTGAAAGACCTCTCCCATTCTGAACCGGATAGAAAATTGATCCGATTTAATTAAAGTATAGTTCTGGATATCGGGTAGTAATCAAGAAAGAAAAAAGAAAAAACAGTAGAACACTGTTCCCAGCTTTGACCTGCCGAGAAAAATTTGCTTTTAGTGACGGAATAGACTGTGTCGTGACGCATTCTCTTGTGATGATTGAACCAATGATGGAAACCACAATATACAATCAAAGAGTTTTGAATTAGGCATTCAGCTGAGCGCCTTACATCACCCTTAACTTTAATCATTGTATTGTGTTTATCTTAATTTATTTTATTTTATATTAAATATTAAAAACATTGAATTTTATATGTAATAAAACTAAACTTTTATTGGAAAATATTTAATTCATCATTAAATTAATAATTCTTTTGCGGGAAAATGCTTTTAATTAAATTAATTTCATATTTTTCAAAGTTGACGTAGGTGTACTCATATTGTAGTTCAGTCATTTTCCAACATGCAACTTCAACAACACTATTTTGTAAAAGAAAAAAAATTGCAAATAAATAAACTTCTAAAGTGAGGCACTTCATGTGTGCTATTATACTCATAACGCAACACATCCAAAAATGGGAAACCTTCAAAAATATAATATTGTTGGAAGTGAAATCTAATCTAATGCTTGCAAAGTTTTTTTTTTTTTTTTGATATAAAAGAATATATATATATTAAAAAATAATATGAAAATATGGATATCAGAATAAATTTTGAAATACCCGATAAATCATTAGGCCACTTGCCAGAGTTTGATTGGATACACCTCAAGCAAATTGAGTCAGCAAAAATAGGGAAATTGTTGTGCGGGTAAGGTCGTCCTAATCAAAGTTTGCTGCCCGTTCAGGAGTTTTTTGATAGACACTATCTTAATTAAATCTATTTCTCCCAATTGAAATGTGCTCATATTCATAAGCATACAAGGATAATTTTATAAAATTTGTGCCTAACTTGCAAATATACCCTTTGTGATCTAATTTATTTCATATTGGTCGTGTCCTATAAAGTTTAATGTATTGCCACCTCATCCTCTACTGCATGAAGGCTAAATCCTTTCGAGAAAGGTAGAGTGCGCGATAGAATATACAATGTTATTAGTTTAAAAAAAAATAGAGAAAATAAGAAAATATTATATTATACGGTATGATTTGAAGTGTACAGACGTATATGCCTGATCTTCAAACCTAGTGGTACAGTACATGGTGAATACACTATAATCTATATAATGAATATGTTATGGATATTTTCTAAATATAGAGTAAATATAAAAGAGTATTGCCCTACCTAAATTAATGTAACAGAATATCAAGAGAGTATTAACATCCTCTCGGACATATATCAAATTACGTAATGTCACTATGATTGTTGAGTAATTATGGGGAGAGTACTACAAAAGAGATATTGCCAGTTCTATCTGTTTAAGGATGCTGACTCGTATGGATAAAACGAACTAAAAATTGAATTTTGTGATCATCCCATACACATACACTTGTAGCATGAATGACTGATAAAGTTTTTGCATGGAGGAACTGTGGTGAAATACTTTCCACACGGTACAAGCATGGAAAGACAGGTGAATCTGAATGGCAGATTTGGCTCCTTAATGACTACGAGGCCTTTCTAAGACACGATGATCAATAAATTTCTAACACCAAAGCTCTTCGCTTCTTGCAATTGTATTATCGTGTCAATAAATTTTAATTCTTATTTTTCTTTTTATAATAAATTTAGATTCAAATCTTCCTATATAAAATAAAAAAAAACACAATTATACTATCATGCCTTAAAACCGGAAGGAGAATTCACCAACCCCCCAAACCCAAAAAAAAAAATCCAATATTAGATTTCCAACATATTTAATTAGAAATTATTCTCTGATTTTTTTTTTTCGTAAAAAAAAAAAAAATCAGATATTTTTTAACATACACGTTTTTAAAGATTTAAAGGTCTTTAAAAAAAATTCAAATAAGCTGTATTTCAAATTATGGTTCTTGTCATTTTCCTGTTCTTAATCTCTCTCTCATTTTTCATTTTTTTTTACGGGATTTAAATTATAAAAGAATTTTTTAATTGAGCGTAAACTTAGAAATTCATAAAACAAATCCATGCGATGGCCCTTGTTTTATTATTTTTGCTAATTATTTTTTTTCCCTTCAATTCAAGAAAGCTATACTCTTATTAAAACTTGTGCAAAAAAATCTCCATTTCTTTCAACCTAATGGACTCTCGTTTAGAAGGCCTTACCGCGTAAAATGAGTCTCTTTTTCTTCTTATACCAATACACTCAAGCGAGAATGAGTCTATGTCGTCCTGATTCACTGAAAAGATTCATTTTCATGAATGGATCTCAGTCGTCCCGTACACTCAAAGAGATCTATCTCCACAAAAGGTCTCAGTCGTCCTATAAACTCGAAGGGATCTATCTCCCGGAAGGGGTTCAGTTGCCTCGTACACTCAAAAGTATCTATTTCCCCAAATGTTCTCAGTCGCCTTGTACACTCGAAGTGATCTATCTCCCCGAAAGGCCTCAGTCGTCCCGTACACTCGAATGGATCTATCTCCCCGAAGGGTCTCAGTCGCCCCGTACACTCGAAGGGATTTATCTCTCCGAAGGGTCTCAGTCGCCCCGTACACTCGAATGGATCTATCTCCCCGAAGGGTCTTAGTCGTCCCGAATGGCCTCAGTCGCCTTGTACACTCGAAGGGATCTATCTCCCCGAAGGGTATCAGTCGCTTAGTACACTCAAAGGGATCTATCTCCCCGAAGGGTCTCAGTCGTCCCGAATGGTCTCAGTCGCCTTGTACACTCGAAGGGATCTATCTCCCCGAAGGGTATCAGTCGCTCCATACACTCAAAGGGATCTATCTCTCCGAAGGGTTTCAGTCGCCCCGTACACTCAAAGGGATCTATCTCCCCGAAGGGTCTCAGTCGTCCCGAATGGCCTCAGTCGCCTTGTACATTCGAATGGATCTATCTCCCCGAAGGGTATCAGTCGCTCCGTACACTCAAAGGGATCTATCTTTCCAAAGGGTCTCAGTTGCCCCGTACATTCGAAGGGATCTATCTCCCTGAATAATCTCAGTCGTCCCGTACGCTCGAAGGAATCTATTATCTCGAAGGGTCTCAGTCGCTTCGTACACTCGAAGGGCTCTATCTCCCCGAAGGGTCTTAATCATCTCGCCTAATGAAAGGAGTCTGTCTCCTCGAGAATACCAAACCTAGGAACTCATTCAAAATTGCAAAGGGAATATCCCCAATCATTAGCACATGTTGAACAAAAAGCAAATCTTTATTAAGAATCATTGTGCGCCGATGAACATGAAGTTATGGGGACCTTAGCAGTACAGATAACAATTGAACCTGTCTCAACCTGAACATTAGCTGATCTAACGGGAGTAACACCTCCACTTGCCATATTTCGGTTGCTTGCTTCACTGATGGGGAGCAAAGCTCCCTCCAATCCCAACTGACGAATCATCTCCTCAGCACACCGAACCTTTTTCGTCAACTCACGTTGCGCATCTCTAACAGAAGTGACACACTGTAACAGAGCTCTTTCGGAATCAAGCTCCCTCTTTTTCGCCAGCCGGAGAGACTCCTCACGCAATTGGGTCAATACCTCGACAGTGTGCAACCGCACCTCAAGAGTCTTCTTTTCAGATTCCAACTTCTCACAATAGTTTCGTAAGCCCTTAACCTCCTCTTCGGTCGATGAGACTTTGAACACCTCCGTCTCTGTGTCATTTTCTTTTCGACCACTGGCATCCTGAAAAGCCCCAGCTTGGGCTCTTAATTGGTGAACCTTTTCCTCTAAATGGCCAATAGTTTGCTTTCTCTGTTGCTCTTGAAAGTCGGCGAGAGCCATTGTTTGCGAAAAACAAAAGTCACTTATAATGAAAACAAGGAAATGAGAGAATCTGCAAGATAGTACCATCAAACCAAGAGATTTAAGAGCCCCGTCGGCCTACTTCATAGACATCCTATGTAATTCTAGGTCGTAATGATGAAAGTCAAGCTGATCGGTTATTTTCTCTGCATCCAACAAATCTACATAACTATACTACTTGTCTCTAGAGCTAATGGTCCCTCTCTCCTTTGACCCCTTGTCACCATGAAAAAAACGAATGTGAATAGAGGGAGGAATGACTGTTCCATCAGATATCTTACGCTTTCCCTTATGGGAAGGCCACAAAGGAATCGCTCTTGACGAATTGGATAACCTCTGGACAAATACTCTTGCCCCTCTCGATGCTTCGGTTTCCACATCGGTTGATGGATTTCCGGTAGACCCTTCCAAGAGTAAGGTCCCTTCATCACCAGCTAGCAGGACATAATCAGTATTACTCGACTTCATTGGTTCACCTTCGAACTCCATGGATGGAACTGAAGGGGCACATCCCATTTTTTCCTCACTTGCTTCATGATCTTTCTCCGGTAGAGAATCAAGACGAACCAGTTTCCCCCTCTTCAGTGAAGGAAGTACCACCAATGGTGGAGCCTCATATGATCCACTAGCCTCTGTGGATGGATTCTCATGGGGTACGTCATTGTCAATTGTAACCTCCCTTAACACAAAGTCATCAATGAAGTTAGAGATATTCGTCAATTCTATGACCCTTCTGTCAATAAGGAGAGGCCTATCTATACTTCTCCTCTCCCCTATCAGCAGACCCACCAACAAAAACATCTGATCATTTGTCAAAGCATCCATCAAAATAACCCTTCGCGTGGAATGACAATAACTACCAACCGAACGTATGAAACGAAAATGGTGAGAAAGGTTTGAAGGCTGTAACCCGAGTGCAGGCCTTCCCTCAGCACTGGTATGAGATCTTTATTTTAGAATTCCATAAAGAAATACTTCCGCGCCCAGTCACTATTAGTAGGTTTTCCATAACAGAATCCCCAATCAGACTCTAGACGAGTTTGTAATTTATACCAATCTTGGACCAAACTCTTCCTCGTACATCTCACCAGAGAGAAAAGTGCCGCTAGAATGTCGAAATCAAAACAGAAACGACAGAACTCTAACAAGGAAACTATGGCGACAATGAGACACCAGGAACCGGGAGTCAACAAGGTTGGGAATATATTCCATCATTGTAATACTTCAGTAAATAGACCAATATATGGTACGTTCAAATTAAACTTCACCATTTACTTATACATTGGGACGCAGCCTTCAGTAGCCTTATTCGCCCTATTTTTATCAGTAGCAGAGACTAGGGCACAGTCTTTGCCTATTAGCATGGTAGTTTGGACCTCTTGAAGCTCCGATATCGACATGGTACTCCTGATGTCGCTAATGCCTTGAGCAACAGGACACTTTGTTATAACTTTCACAGAAACTTTTCAACGTATGGAGGAAATTTGAAAGAAAGAATAAACACGAAGTAATGAAAATAACGGACTTCGTTTCATGCAAGCCTTTATAAGGATAGTTAAAAAACGGTTCACGGAAGCAGAAGAGACACTTTTTACCTTAAAAAATCATCATCTATTCCGAGCAGTCACTACTCATGACGTCTTTCACATAAAACAACACCATGAGTCGAGGGAAAATGATAGACCCTCTTTTAGATGGCCTTATTGCGTAAAATGGGCCTCCTTTTCTTCTGATACCAATATACTCAAGTGAGAATGGGTCTGTATCGCTCCGGTTCACTGAAAAGATTCATTTTCATGAATAAGTCTTAGTCGCCCCAATCACTCAAAAGAACTTGCCTCTCCGAAGGGCCTCAATCGCTTCGTCTAACCAAAAGATCTATTGTTTGACTCAATTTACAAAGGGTTTGGTGGAACCGAACACCCTCAACCAATAGCCATCAAAAAGATTAAACACATTCGTCTCCCTAAGATCATTAATACCCAATCGGTATTGCTTAACTGAGATCTCCACTTTGGCACGGAATATATCTTCCATATACAGAAGGAAACCTAATAGATCTAATCAATAAGGGAAAGAATCTCCCCGTATGATTCAGTTGCCTAAGTAGACGCAACATTGAATTTTTCATGATCATATATCCAGAATCCCCGAATGAATTCTTAAAGAAACTAGGGTTTCACAGAACCCGCAACGGCACGAATCTAAGGAAAACATTATATAACATCAATGGGGGTATCAGTTCAGGTAAGTTCTCTAACCCCACATAAGACACATAGGTATAGAGGGAGATCCGTCTCCCATTCTTTCTTAATTTGTTTATCTTTCCCTTTCAAAAACCGTTTTTTCTGACTTGAGCGTCGGAGTCTTTCTCGTCGGAGCACCCTCCCACGGTCTTTTGCAGATCTCAAGCCTCACAACCAACTGTCCGACCTAGTTTAGGAAGAGTCAGATCTGTGAAGATGAAACACACCTCCAACACAACTCATTTCTCATTAACAGAGATTTGATCAATAACATTAACACCTCATAAGATGTTAGGTCAATGTTATTAAAAATTAAAAAATATTTATATTTTTAATATATTAATTAAGAATTTGTTTAAATTTATTTAAAAAATTATAACAATTTTCACTTTAAAAAATCTAAAATGACTTGAAATTAAGAGCATTGGTGTCGGGGAGGCAGGGGTTGTGTGTAGGGACGGAGTCACATAGAAAAGAGAGTAGGCAATTGTTTTCATTAGATCAAAATAATTCTATTAATTTTTATATATCAAATAAATATTATTTTTAATCGATTCAAAATATTATCTCGATTAAGATCATCAGTTAATCTACTAACATGCCTTTTTCTTACTATTATACAAAAACGTAAGGGGAGGGAGAAGTGACGAGGAGGCGTCACCTTGGATGGGAACAGTTTGCCACTGTTCCCATCTTTTTTGTTTATTTTTATTTTTATTTTTTTTTGGTTCTTCTTAATATAAAAACAAAAAAACATAAATGGGGAAGTGGAGAGAAGATGCCACCTTGGATGGAAGCAATTTGCTTTTATTCTTTCTTCTTCCTTTTTTTTTTTTTATTTTTTATTTTTTATTTTGTTTCATTGTTTATTTATTTATTTATTTTTACTTTTTGGGTTTCCTTTTTTTTTTTCACTCATCACCCTTCCTTTTTTTCTTCTTTTCTTTTTCACCCTTCACCTTTTTTTTTTTTTCCTTTTTTGGGTTTCTTTTTTTTTTTACTTATTTTTTTCCACCCTTCACCCTTATTTTTTATTCACTTCTTTTTTTTTTACTTAACTGTTCCAGTTTGTTATTATTTCTTTTTTTTTTACTTCTTTTTTTGTTTCTTCTTTTTCTTTTTATTTCTTTTTTTTTTTTACCCTTCACCCTTCTTTTCTTTTCCTTATTAATCTATCTCTTCTCCTCTCTTCACTTTTTTTTTTACTTCTTTTTTTTGTCGATTTCACTATTTTTATTTTTATTTACATATATATAAAAAATTAGAAAACTTCTTCCATATTCTTCCATATTCAATCAAGTGTTCTTCTTATAATATGATACGTGACCAGCAACGTTAGTTTAAAATGGAGGAGAGTTAAAAGATATTTTTTTTATCACCTTCACACTCAAACGACTCGATAAATATATATTTTTAATTTAATTTAATATACAGTGATTAACAAATAGTGAGGTAAAATAATTTGTTTTTTAACCCATCAAACTGGATTTTTTTTAAATATGTATTTAATTTTTTTTAATTTAATTTAATATATAAAAAGCATATTTTTAAAATTTAATTTAATATACAATGGGTAGCAATATTTTTATGTTAGTAATCCTATAAAATCATTATTCAATTGTTAAAAAATAATTTCGTAAATAATGTTTTTAAGTGTTTAATTTGATTTCTTAAAAAATAAATAAATAAATTTTTTTAATATAAATATTGACTTATTTTTATGCAATTTAACTTATGATTGTTACCAAATTATATTTCGGTGATGACTTACGAAATGAAAAACTCATGATTGATTAACATAAAATTTGTAAGTTTAATATATGCTCTGAAAGTATAAAAAACAATTAGAATGACATTTTAAAAAATAGCGAGCATTGTAAATTATTAAATTACTTGACAAGAAACAAAACAAACAAACAAACAAAAGCAAATCCCTATATGTTTTGTCTTTTGTACTTTTTCCTATATTGTTTAAAATACCAACTATTAAAACACTCAAACAGAATTTTTTAAAATTATAAAATATAAATTAAATTTTTTTATAATCAAATTTATATATTATTACTTTACCTGATTAAAAAAACAAAGATTGAAATATAGTATAAAACCCCTCGTGTGTATTGTTCCTTCGATTGTACTTGTACTCATGACAATAGCTAGAATGTGAGAGAGAGAGGGGTACTATTAAAGAAATAGATAATAATTACAAAAAATAAAATTTATTATCTTATGATTTCATTTGATTAAAAGAAAAAACTTATATCAATAAGTTTTTTTAATTAATAATAATTGAACCTATGTTCTGCACAACAATGTAAAAAAATAGCCATCTCTTTCCAAACAAATTGCAAGAACTTAATAATTTTAAATCAATACACAAATTTATATAGTTAGAAATATATTAAATTATTTTTTTCAACAAAATAATTTTGAGTCATAATAATAATTATAAATTATTTAATAATTTTATAAGAAATTTCACTTTAATTGTGTAACACAGTACCTACATACTTTGTTAATAAGTTATAATTCAATTAACTCTATTCTATTTTTTTTAGAGATTTTTAATTCGATCATCTCAAGTATATTAAAAAAATAATAACTATAAACTTTCCTATGAAACAAATTAAATTGTAAAAAAAAATCAATAAGAATAATTTAAAATTAAAATATGTAATAAATTTATAAGAATGTACTTAAAATGTCAATAATTTAATATATATATGTATGTATGTATATGTATATGTATATTATTCAATTTACAATAAGAAAGAGATTAAAACTATTTAAAAAACAGAATTAATTTTTAAGTAAATATTAAAATACGTTTCTTATCGATTAAAGATTTTTTATAAGAATTATAAATATTATTTAATTATTATATTATATATGATTAATTATATTTAATAATATATTATATAAATTTTACATTTAATTATTTATTAAATATAAAAAAAATAAAAATTTTTGCACCTCGACCGGATTTTGTGCGGCCAGCACCACCTAGTATTACAAATAAATATTTTATTCCACCATCCTTACATCCTCCATCTGCCACCGGTTGTGTGTCAGGAAAAGAAACAAAATGCGGGCAAGCCGGTGAGGGCTTTTTGAGGCGTTACAATTGGATTCCTGACACCGAATCCCCTCCCCTCCCGCTAAAACTGCTGCCTACTTGCATAATCCCCTCCCCTTCACTTAAACAAACACAAATACATATATATATATATATATTTCATTTTTGAAAAATGGCGATATGAAAGAATTTATGATCTTCTTTATCTCTCTTCTCGTTCCTCCGTCATCTCTTCTTGTCTTTCGTAAGTGCGGCGCTACGTTGAGTTAAATGACATTGTTAACCTTAGGGTTTGGTTCCACAGCCTCATTTTCCATTTTGAGTTCAGATATGTTTTACTCCAAATAGAGCATGCCATGTCCACAATAAAACACATCTCCCCCTGCTTGTGCGAGCCCCCATGTCAATCTGATGTGAGTTTAATTTTTATGAACATATTTCTTACACTAAAAACTTAATACATTTGTCTTAAATAATTTAATGGATAAATCGATAAGTCTGATATTCTTAACTTATCAAACAAAACTGGTAACGTGTTGATCATGACAAACTAAACATAAAGTGAAACTCACACAACTGCTAAAAAATACCTTTTAGGGAGACCTTATAAAGAGAAGCATCGTGCGCATAACAGTAAATCTCTCACGAGTTTTGCAAGTAATCAAAAGTATCACCACTCGCTTGGTCACTATGTTGGAGACTGACTTAATTCCACAAAATAAACCTTAACTATTTAAATTTGTCATTATATACTGCAATCATTTTGAAATCTGCTAAAAATATGCTTCCTAAAAATTATAGTGTTAAGAGAAGCGCTATGCATTTTGGGAATTAAACCCTCAAAAGTTGTGCAATTATAAACATTGTCGGTCTACATGGGTCCCTAATCCCTATGGCCACAAGCATTGGCAGCTCCTTAGTCATTGTGTGAGAAACTTGCTTTGCTCCATGAAGTACTCTATCTACTTGAGTTAGTAATTATCTATTAATACTATTTTTGGACATGTAAAAGATTGTAAATAGAAATGCTATCTCTGTAACAATGGGACGCACGTATTTTGTAGTTAAAAAATGTCTTCTCCATGGACCCCGCGACCTCTGGTAGCTCTTCCTGGTGGGTATGGTGGAGAGACGCTTTGCTTCAAGAAACATGACTCCATCCATTCTAGTTTGGAGCTATACATATTAATTTAAAACATAGCCCTTTTATTTTTATTCTTTTCTTTATTTAAGAATAATGTCCACTACTAAAAAAACGGGTATCAGCGATGGATTTTTCTGTCGTTGATATCTAAATTTCTGTCGCTAAAAGTATCAGTGACGGATTTTTCGATCGCTGAAAGTCACCTCACTAATTTTAGCGACAAAAAAAATTTCATCACTAAATCCGTCGCTAATTTTATTTTAGGGTTTTCAAATTACCGATGGATTAGCAACAGAAAATTTTCGTCGCTGAAATGTGTAAGAGCAAAGCCAAATGACCGAAACCGCCCGCCCGACCCGCTTGCGCCCCGTCCGGACCCCGGCCCGTCCGCCTGCCCGCCCACGCTTAAATGTGCCAAAAATATGCTTCCATCCGGGTCCAAACCCGGGTGTGAGAAAGGGAATTTGAGAGTTTTAACCACCATGTCACCATTACATTTGTGTTATTAGTTTATTTTTTTTTCTACTTCTATACTTTATTTATAACTCTCAATATTAAAAATATAGTACCCTTATTTAATAAAAATATAAATTTTTATTTAATCAAAACATAAAATTATATTTAAAAAACACAAAATTATATCTAATAAAAATACAAAATTGTATTTAATAAAAATATAAAATTTTATTTAATAAAAAAATAAAATTATATTTAATAAAAACAAAAAATTATATTTAATAAAAATACAAAATTATATTTAACAAAAAAATAAAATTATATTTAATAAAAAAATAAAATTATATTTAATAAAAAAATTTATATTTAATAAAAAAAAATTATATTTAACAAAAAAATAAAATTATATTTAATAAAAAATAAAATTATATTTAATAAAAATAAAAAATTATATTTAATAAAAAAATTATATTTAATAAAAAGACACAATTATATTTAATAAAAATAAAAATTATATTTAATAAAAAAAAAATTATATTTAACAAAAAAAAAACAAATTAAGTTTTAGCGACGGAAAATTTTCGTCACTAATTTTTGTGACGGATTTAGCGATGGATTTTTCCGTCGCTAAATCCATTGCTGATTTTTCTTTCACTAATCCGTCGCAAATCCGTAAAAAATAGTGACAGATTTTTTTCTGTCGGTAATTTTGTTGCTGAAAATCCTTTTTCTGGTAGTGGTCAGAGAAATAAAATAAATCAAATTTTATGTAAATTCTTCTATCTAGGTTCCACAAACATGAACGAGGTAGTCCTCCCCCGGTTGGTACATTGGGGACCAACTTTGCTTCTTAAAATAAGACCACATTCATTAGGCATATTATCTATAAATATTATTTTAGAACATCTCCTTGTTTTTTTTTTTTTTAATAATGCAAGAAAGAACAGAGTTAAATAGATTGAATTTCATCCCAAAAAAATAATATATTGTCCACATTAAAGATAACAAAATGGTAAATTTAAATGAACGATACAATATCTTATCCAAATTCAAAAAAAGGGAATTATCTTGTGCATTAAATGAAGTTCCTCTGCATCAACAGCTGTTTTTCTTTTACGAAATTACAAAACCTTGCAAAATCAGGATAGAAATTTTGATTTTGTATTTTTTTTTTTACAAAATTTCAAATATTAAATTAAAAAAAAAGATATTTCAATAAGAATTTTTTATGATTTTGGTCTGAACACTCTTTTTTTTCATGTACAGAAAAAAGAAAAAAAGAAAAAAATTTTGAATCCAACACATTAGATGGAGATTTGAAAAGCAAGACTTATGCCGTGGAAAAAGATTCAAACCAGAGAGAGAGAAGATTGCGAAAAGTTCAGTGTTCAGACCAGCAGTGAAGGGACATTTACATTTACGTCATTAAGCAAAAGGCAGGCAGGCATTGTGAAAGAAATAAGCATCGATGATGTCGTCTAACCACGACCCAATATAAACGGCCCCCCCCCCCAAAAATTAAGGGGGAAAAAAAAACACCCCCCCCCCCCCCCCCCCCCCCCCCCCCCAATGGTCCAAACGATAATTTGGTTTGAATTGAATCTTTCAAAACCTCCCTCCCTCTCTCTCTCTCTCTCTCTCAATATCTCGCTTGTCTCAAAATTCTCGTGACGTCAAGATTCTCTCTCTCTCTCTCTCTCTCTCTCTCTCCTCTTCGTCGGGATCACGATAAATACCCCCCTCCAAACACTAGCGGTACTCGAGCCCTGAATCACTGGAACTCACTTTCTTATCCTGATACAAGCTCTCCCTCTCTTTCTCTCTCAGCTCTTAAATGGCGCTTCGAAGAACGCTCTCGAAGCGAATCTTCAATCTGAAGAGAGAAACAACCACATTTCTAAACCAACCCTTCACTTCCTCTGAAGCTGTAACCACAAAACTCCTCAGAGAATATTCCTCGCTTTCACGCGCCGCAAAAAATGGTTTCTTCCGGAGATTCCTTCACCGTCCGGTGACGTTGCCAGACTTTGTCTCTGTTCCGGCCGGCGATAAGCTAAGGGAGAGATTGAGGTCCATCAATATTGCCGGAGGAGACCGTATCCGACTTGACGGACTTGTTCCTCCGACGGCGGAGGAAGAGAAGGGGACGGTGACGGAGACGGAGACGCAGTCGGCGACGTTTGGATTCTCGGTGAGTGATGTGAGGAAGGTGTTGAGGGTTTCGCAGATGGAAAAGGTGAAGACGATTTTGAGACAGAATCCGATGAATACGATTCCTTATGCGGAGTTCGTTCGGACCTGCGTTGACGCTTGTTCTTCCAATGAATCTCAAGGAGTTGAATTCGCCAAAATGTTGGATGACTCCGGAAACGTCATCGTTTTGGGGAACATTGTGTTTCTCCGTCCTGAGCAGGTATCATTCATTCTTCATCGTTTCTATGAAATTACCCAAATATCCTTTTTCAAATTAATTATTGAGAGTACGTCAGCAAATTTTGGCCGCCGGACCCAGTAAAAACGCCAGGGAAATTTTTAGCGGTCTTTCTGGGGTGGCAACTGGAAAAGCCCCAAAGAAGGGTCAACTGATTCATATTTTAATTATTTTTTTGTTTTCCAGGTTGCAAGGTCATTGGAGACCATAATATCACCGTCAATGACAGTTGCGAACACCCCGAGGAGAAAAGAGCTTGAAGAGATGGAGAAACAGAAGACTCCAATAGACGAGGCAGCAAGATCACAGGTCCGAAAAGAGCTCTACGCTGGGCTGGGCTTTATAGTTCTCCAAACACTTGGGTTCATGAGGCTCACCTTTTGGGAGCTAAGTTGGGATGTAATGGAGCCCATTTGCTTCTTCGTGGCATCCCTCCACTTCGTAGCCGGCTATGCCTTTTTCCTCAGGACATCAAAAGAGCCTTCTTTTGAAGGGTTCTTTCAGCGCCGGTTTAGGAGCAAGCAAGAAAAGCTCATGAAGCTTCACGGCTTTGATGTTAAAAAATACAACGACCTTTGCAGACAGACTCTTCTATCCTGATCAAAACCACAGCTTCAATAACCCCAAGTGGACTAGTGCCGTCCCTTAGTGCATGCATCATTAGAAGGGCAAACAAAAATCAAAATTATGTATAGTTCCTCGAGTACATTTTATATAACGTTGTTAATAATATATAGAGAAACATTGAAATTTTGATTATCTATATGTTCAAAAACTAACTCTAACTTCACAGATTTAATTATAACACCATTATTCAAGTTTTTTCTATATTACACTAAAAATTTATTAATATATACTAAATAATAAGCTAGAAACTAGAAAATCGAAATTTCACGAGTGATAATAATTGTTAAACGGAACGGCTCCCAACCGTCGACCGACAAGTATAAGCATATGGAAAATGAGATCGGTGAGTCTTCTCATGCTCAAATTAAGGTCCAAGTCATCGTCCCCAGTGAATAGGAAAGTTTAATTTTCTTCGTCTGCCTTCTCCCCCACCC
This sequence comes from Dillenia turbinata, assembly GCA_037126225.1. Taxonomy (NCBI): domain Eukaryota; kingdom Viridiplantae; phylum Streptophyta; class Magnoliopsida; order Dilleniales; family Dilleniaceae; genus Dillenia; species Dillenia turbinata. The sequence continues at coordinate 26,802,129 of JBAMMX010000006.1, read as the reverse complement.
CCACGAAATTAGTGTGCTTTTTCCTCTCGGGCGAAATACTCCAAAAATGTCAATTTCAATTTGTGACTTGGGAGGGCGTGACTGGGATTCTGAATCTTTGTTGGTAAATGGTCAAAGATTCACATCCCCTAGATTCTCCATGCCGTTTCGTGTGGTTTTTTGCATTGCATCAAGTACTATTCAATTAGCCATGGCCAACAATTGAATGAAATGGGACCCCTTTTGGGTCTAAGCTCTAAGGTTGATGGGGATAAATCAGATTCTTTAATTAATTATAAAAGAAGAAGTTTTGGTTAATGGGGGCATTATAGGTTTACCTTTTGAGCAAAAGTTACCTTGTCCTCGCTCTTGGGAAAAAAATTGTACTTTTTTCTTTGATAATCTTCATATATGATAAAAGAAGGGCTCTAATTGAGAGACATGTCGTGTATGCCCTCAAAAACTAGCAAATTTTGGTCAAAGTTTTGATTATTTGAGACACTTCACTTGAAAAAGATAATACGGATATGCAATCAAAGTGTTGTTGGACTTTTCCTTTAATGTTGCAAAGGAAGTTGATCGACAAGTGCAACTGTCAATTGTCGTGGTGAATCATAAAAGACTCAACTTGGTTAAATGGCATTCCCACTTGAAATCTATTTTTGGAGAGGTGCTATCAAAAGAAGTTTCTAGGTACATGGGTGATCATTTCGTAGGAACAGTATTTGAAAAACGTAAAGGAAAGGTAAAAGAAAGGTTGCTCATATATATGTCGACCCACTCTTAATTCCCATGTTGAAAAATATTTTGTGCATCGGGTGACTTTTTAATGAGTATTCATTTCATTGTAGTGCATTTTCGGAGAAGCACTCAAATATATTCTAAAAGTCAAACAAATTATTTTTAAAAAAATCTAAGAATGTCTTAAAACAAAATTAAATACATAACCAGTCAAAAGCAATTCAATCCCACTTATATTTAGAGCTGATGGTCGACATGTTTTGGCCCCTTGATTTGATGGGGGCTTAGGGCACCATGAAAGCTTCTTCCTACTTACACTATGCTGGTTGGATTTTTTTTTTTTTTTTTTTTCGGTTACAAAACATCATCTCCACTCTTTTAATACTAAAAGCATCGGCTCTCCCTAATTCTATCCAATGTGAGCACAAATTTTACCTAATTGTTATTGCTTCCTTGACCCTTTAACATCATTGTTACCACATTATTAAAATATTTAATTATTTTGGGTGTCTACTATAAATTTGCAACTTTCTAAAAAATAAAGCACGTAAAAAATCCATTATAAAAATTTGAATATCAGTTAAAAATTCATAAAAAAATTTGTTTATAGTTGTTAGAAAAATATGTATATTGAAATATATTAGTAATTAATTTGATTTTATTTCTTTATTTTTATATTTCTATAGTTATAAATAATAACCTTTTATATAAATTTAATCTATTTAGTTAAAAAATAAGATTATTAGGATTTCATATTTTTTATATTTAATTTTTCTCTTTATTTTTGCAGACCGTGACGGAGCCACAGAGAAAGGAAAGTGAGCAATTGCCTTCACTAGATCAAAATAATTTCATTAATTTTTATATGTTAAATAAATATTACTCTGTTTAACCTAAGATATTATCCCTCATTAAAATTATCAATTGACCCACTAATATATCATTCTATTTTATAAAAATATTTTACGCTCGTAGCTATTCTTTTTTATAAAAATATTTGCTTATATCTTAGATCGTGCATCTATCACCATGTGTAGGCATCTGTTCATATCAAAGGCCGGCCTCTCAAAATTCCATGAGTAAATCATATAGAATTCAGCGCAAGCATCGAATCGAATGTACTAGTTGACACAGGGTTAGTACTTTGCATTGCAATTGCCTGAAATTCCCATTTCTAATTATTCTGAGGAAAATGTCAAAAATTTACCCAACCCACGATACAATAGTGTAGAGATTCGCCTTTCTCTAGCGCCTACCCGCTGTCTGCTCATATTGCATAATATTCTCTCACATTTTGCATCAAGAATCCTATGGATTTATCCTCAATTCTAAAAATTTAGGCATCTAAACACCTCTATTCCTAGTTTGATGCATGAAATGAAAGGACTTCTCCAGTTGAATGGGAAGCCGATTCTCGTCTTGTTTTTTTTTTTTTTGGGGGGGGGGGGAGTGGAGTTCTGCCGTCTGATATAGACTTGAGCCCAATTCTCCCATGTACTGCAGCCAAACTGGTGAATATTCCATCAGGGTATCAATCTTCAATCATGATCAATAAATTAGAATATTAATATTGAGTGAGACGACTTATTATTTAGGATATTCTAGTGATTGGGTTGGCGTTAATACGTGAGATGCCCACAAAATACAGATTGTATTTTTTTATTATATAAATATTTATTAGATTTATAAATAATTTAATATTTGAATTAAATTATTATTCAAATCATAAAAAAATATGATATATATCAAGGATAATAAAAAAAAGAGTTTAACTACTATAACTCAAAAAAACTAACAAATGAAATAAAAAAAAAGGTAATAAGTGAAGTAAAAAAGTAAAAAAAATAAAGAGATGACCATCTATAGATTCCTAAAAAAATAAAAGAGAAAAAACTTATGTTAAAAGCAAAACAATTTAAGAGAGGAAAATGGTTAAAAAAAAAGATTTGAATGGAAAAAAAAAACTATGGTTTAAAAATAAATGAACGATTATCTTGAAGTCAAAAAAAACAAAAGAGGAAATAACTATATAAAAAAAAGTTGAAGGACTAAAGTTAAACAAAAAAAGGATAAAAAAACCAAGGACCTAAATGGACAAGTGGAGCCTAAAAAGGAAAAAGGAAAAAAACTAATATCTAAAAAAGAAGAATAATTTAAAGAAAACCAGGGTAAAAAAATAAAAAAAAAGTAAAAATTTAAATGAAAAAACATTATTGTTTAAAAATAAAAGGGACAACTATCTACAAAACCAAAAAACCAAAAAAGAAAAAACCTATATTTGAAAAAATGAAAGATTTAAGAGAAAAAAAAGTTAGGTTAAAAAATAAAAAGTGTAAAGAATTGAATGAGAAAAAATAAAAAATGTACGATCTAAAAATAAATGGACAGTCATCCGTGGGGCTAAAAAATAAAAGAAAAAAACCTATGTCTTAAAAAGAAGAATAACCTAAGTAAAAAAAGGGTTAAAAAAATCGAAGAACACCAAGTGGTTAAAAAAAGACGAAATATCTAAACAAAACAAAGCGTAAGGATCTAAATAAAAAAAAAAAGGTGTTGTCTCAAAAAAACGAATGACTTAAGCAAAGAAAAAAGAAAAATGGGTAAAAAAGTGTAAGGATCTGAATTAAAAAAAAAAAAAAAAAGCATAGTGGGTTCCCTAAAAGCTGAAGGATCTAAGAGAAAAAAATAGGCAAAAAAAGTGGAAGAATTTGAACGAAAAAAATAACAGGTTTTAAATGAAAAAAAAAAACACAGTGAGGGCCCCCAAAAGACAAATGACCTAAGTTAAAAAAAAAAAAAAAAGAAATTGGGTATAAAAAGGCACAAGGACTTGAATGAAAAAATTAACAGGAAAAATAACAGGGTTCTAAATGAAAAGAAAAAAATAGCGGGGTCTCCCAAAAAACGAAGGATTCAGTGGAAGAATTTGAATTGAAAAAACTAGTAGCTTCTAAATGAGAAAAAAAAAATGGTGCGGTTCCCCAAAAGATGATGGATCTAAGTAAAAAAGGGGATAAAAAATGCTATGACTCAAAGGGAAAAAAATTAGTGGGAAAAAATTATAGAGTCCTAAATTAAAAAAATATATATATAGCAGGAACTTCCAAAAGAAAAAGGATCCAAGCGAAAAAAATAGGCAAAAAATACAAGAACTTAAATGAGGAAAAGGAAAAAAGATAGCAATAGGGTACTTTGATCATTCATAAAAAAATGGATGAATAATTGCTCTTGAATCCTGAATGAGAAGAAAAAATATAGACGGGTCCTCAAAAAAGGAAGGACCCAAGCAAAAAAAAAAAAAAAAAAAGGAAATCGAACAAAAAAAATGTAAGGAGTTGAATTGAAAAAGAAAAAAAGAAAGATAGCAATGGGGTACTTTGATCATTCACAAATAGGTGAATGAACAGTAACACGCATAGTAACAAGCGGATGAACGGTAGCTGCGGAATTCTGAATAAAAAAAAAACCATACAGTGTCTCAAAAAAAGGACCCAAAACAAAAAAAAGAAGAAATTAAGAAAAAAAATGTAAGGAGTTGATTTGAAAGAAAAAAAAAGAAGAAGAAGAAGAAAGATAGTAATGGGGGCACTTTGGTCATTCATGAGGAGGCGGATGAACGGTATCGTACAGTAATTTCAATTGACGCTTTGTTTATAGAAGGTAATAAATAATAATAATAATAATAAGGGTAAAAAAAAATAAAAGATAACAAGGGTATGGTAATAAATAATAATAATAATAATAATAAGTGTAAGAAAAAAAAAATAACAAGGGATATTTTGATAATTGGACTTGGAGGTACTGTTCATAAACAGTATGCATGAACAGTAATCCCAAGTGACTCTTATATAATACAATCACTAAATAAATTATAATTAAAAAATTATTAAATATATATCATTAAACTATAGTTATACTTATATAAATAACCACCACAAGTTTTGTTAATTTTGCTAAAACATTAATCTTTCCAACTATTCTTTTGAATTTAGAAGTTAGGAGGGATGTTTCTTTCGGTGGATATACAAAACCCACCTCGTACAAAGGCCAAAGAAATTCCTCAAAACAACTCGCAGAGATTTTTAGTTTCATCGTTATTTTTTTAATTCATTTTCACTTGATTAAATTTTTTTATATTAAAATAATAGAAAAACAAAACAAAATAAAACAAAAACTAAAGAAATATTTCACTAACAACTGTGTTTTTATGATTGCTTTTCTAAGAAAATTACAATAACATCACACAAAACTGAGAACCCATGACCAAAATAGGTCAGGTCTGGCAAATAATGTATGAATAAAACATATCAAGAAATTAACAAACTTAAAATATAGAATCAAATTAAAAATAAATAATAAAAGTGATATAATCTTTCTATCCTCTAGAGCAATCAAAAGAAATTATGGAGCACCCAACATATAATCTAGCTTAGGTTACACATAAAATTGTCATTTTCCTAAATAAAATAACAAATCAAACAATGGTATGAGCAAACCCTAACATATCTTAAGACCCAAGAAATTGGAGTAGACATGGACGTTGAAATAATGCCCAATGATGTTTGTGACATCCTCCTAGGATGTTAAATACTCATTTTGACAAAAATTCGTGTTTTCAACTACCGATAATGAAAGCACTTAAGGGAGTCCTAATGATTGATTACACTAAGGCAAGGTAGGAAACAAATACATTGTTAATGTGATGCCATAAAGGCACAAATGTTGAGAGTGAGCTGGGATCCACATTCTTCGTGGTTCCCTACTTTGCAATTCTTTTGTAATCTTCCCTTTGTTATTTTGAATGTTGTGTGTGTATGTTTGTGAGAGAGAGAGAGAGAGAGAGAAGTTCGTAAAATTGGATATAATGAAACTGGTGGAGAAGTACCAAATTAAAATGATTTGCATAGAAAGCGATGGCACAATCTACCCCATTTTCTTTTTCTTTGTTCACCACTTATTTTGGTCATTGATAGGATTAGATCACCAAACATTCATATTAGGGGTTGCATTAGACCAACATTTCTCTTCCTCCTTGTTATATTAAGACCTTTACTATTTGACATTTTCAAAAATAAATATGCCATTTTTTTTTAATGCAACACAATGTGACATTTTGTAATTTTACATATATAAATTTTTTTTAATAATTTTATCCGTTTTGAGTTCAATTATTTCGAATCCTGTATTTGTATCTGTGTTTTTGTAAATTAAGACTCTTGATCATCCATTTTTGGACTCAAAATCTACCCCTAAAAAGATATGGAGTAGAATGCGATGTGAGAGACAAAAAACAAAGGTTAAAGAGGAATTGGGTGCATTCCCATCTGGAGATTTGGCATGTTATTGGAGGATTTTTAGTTCCTAAAAACATTATATAAAAAAAATGTCCTAGTTGCTAAGTGGATCATATTCGAAATAAAAAGCTTTGTTTTGTCACCTAAATGCCATTACCATTTGGACCTGCTGGCGTCTTCTTAGTGGCCTGCCCTATGCCCCCCGCACAACATTTCCTAGTGGGCTTACATAGAAATTAAGGGTTTCTTTTCTAGTTTGCCTATCAATTTTCATATATATATATATATATATATATATATATATATATGTATATAGAAAATCAAAGATGGAACATAACGAAATTTGATTATCATTTATGGTCAAAGCACTCAAATATGATCGAACATCATTCATTATCCAATTAATAATGATTTTTTTTTGTTATATCAAGATTTGAATCTAAGATTATCGGATTTGAGGACGGAAATTGTGACCACTAGGCTAGATTCCAATTAATAATGAATGGGTTCAAGATTTAAAGATTTTTCTTCAATCATTAACTCTGTAAATTATAACATAAATATAAATATAGAGTTTTCTCTTACACAATTGGCATCATTGTGTAGACTTGAAATTCACAATTATAATACAAAGGCTCTACGAGAAAGTTAGATTAGTTAATATGATATAAGAGTTCTTGTGAAACCCAATCCCCTGTCCTTCGAATTTGAGTTCTTTGCTTGAAGAACTACTACCAAACAATTCAATTAAACATAGACTTTTTTTAATTTACATGCAAACAACTCCTTATAACAATAGTCAAATTCTATGCAGAACAAGAACAGTAATCCTATCTCATAATAATATAAGCTTAAATTATAAGCATGGGATAAGGAATTGGATATTGTGCTTTGTTTTTTTCACTGTATGTAGATATGGCGCAGGGGGAAAGGAGGAATCCCATCTAAAGAGACTCCCCGCTACATTGGGAAGTCGCTTTGATAATTCATTCCTACGTTTGCACGCCAATGCCTCGTGTCACCAATAATTCCTAGCATTAGGATTCTTGTCTTTTGCAATTGTAGGCTATAAACTTTTTTTCCTTTTTTTTTTTTAATATAAACGATCGGTATTCAAAATTATATTCTGATTATTTCAATTTAAGTTTTGTCGGGTCCAATTTAGAATGAAATTTTTTTAATATTATATTTTTATTTTTAAAATTTTAAATTTAAAACTTAATTAAAAAATCTAATATATTTACTTACTAAATCAACCCTTCATTAATAATTTAGGCCACAGTGATAACCATGTGATTGTGGACTGAATTTCTAGATTGATCATGATTCATTTGTGGACCTAACACACGGCCCACGCATGCATATGGGGGTAGTAGACATTCCACTTGTGTTCTTTGGGGCAGAATGTTTTTGCATGCCCAAATGGAATCCAACATTCTGTCTGTGATTCCAATTCCCCCTCCCCCCCCCCCCAAAAAAATGGTTGGGATTCTTCGTAATCTTTTTCAATGAACTAACCCCACTTCTTTTCTTTTATTATGAGTAGCCCTCTTAAATTCCTTGGGTTTTTGATTCTTTTGATGTGTTTGATTCATGAGGCATTCATCATCCTAATCTAGTCCTCCCAAGTGCGGAGCTCCACCTTTTTCCTACGGTTAGGAATCTCAGCCCACCTTTGCTATTATGAATTCCCACGTCAGTATCCAACTTCCAACTTTTTCGTTTACTTTTTCCCTTCATTTCTTTTCTATTTTATAGATAAAATTTTTGTTATGCAAAAAGGATATAAATAAAATTCTTAAAACTATTTCCTATTTTTTTTTTCCTTTTTGTATTTTATAGAGTAAAATATAAATATAAATATTTATCAACATTAACCATTTGATTTAATAGTATGAGAAGTTTCAAATTGTAAGTAAGGGTAAGAATTTGAAATTTTTATTTTCTTAATTATGAAAAGACATAATGTTTAACTGTGAAAATTCAAATCCTAAGATTGAAAAACAATAACATTTTGGCATCAAAGGATGAATTGATATAGCCAGGTGGAAAAGAAAGAAACAGGTAGAACACTGTTCCCAGCTTTGACTTACTGAGAAAAAATTGCTTTTGCTTTTAGTGACGGAGTAGACTGTGTCGTGACGCATTCTCTTGTGATGATTGAACTAATGATGAAACCACAATATACAAAACAAAGAGTTTTGAATTACGCATTCAGCTGAGCGCCTTACATCACTCTTAACTTTAATCATTGCATGGTGTTTATCTTAATTTATTTTATTTTATATTAAAAATTAAAAACATTGAATTTTTATATGTAATAAAACTAAACTTTTATTGGAAAATATTTAATTCATCATTAAATTAATAATTCTTTTACCGGAAAATGCTTTTAATTAAATTAATTTCATCTTTTTCAAAGTTCACGTAGGTGCACTCATATTGTAGTTCAGTCATTTTCCAACATGCAACGTCAACAACACTATTTTGTAAAAAAAAAAAAAAATTGCAAATAAATAAACATGTAAAGTGAGGCACTTCATGTGTGCTATTATACTCATAACGCGACACATCCAAAAATGGGAAACCTTCAAAAATATTACAAAGTGAAATCTTAATTAAATCTGTTTCTCCTAATTGAAATGTGCTCATACTCATAGGCATACAAGGATAATTTTATAAAATTTGTGCCTAACTTGCAATATATATCCTTTGTGATCTAATTCATTTTCATATTGGTCGTGTCCTATATAGTTTAATGTATTGCCACCTCATCCTCTACTGCATGAAGGCTAAATCCTTTTGAGAAAGAAAGAGTTCGCGATTGAATATACAATGTTATTAGTTTAAAAAAAATAGAGAAAATAAGAAAATATTATATTATACGGTATGATTTGAAGTGTACAGACGTATATGCCTGATCTTCAAACCTAGTGGTACAGTACATGGTGAATACACTATAATCTATATAATGAATATGTTATCGATATTTTCTAAATATAGAGTAAATATAAAAGAATATTGCCCTACCTAAATTAATGTAACAGAATATCAAGAGAGTATTAACATCCTCTCGGACATATATCAAATTACGTAATGTCACTATGATTGTTGAGTAATTATGGGGAGAGTACTACAAAAGATATATTGCCAGTTCTATCTGTTTAAGGATGCTGACTCGTATGGATAAAACGAACTAAAAACTGAATTTTGTGATCATCCCATACACATACACTTGTAGCATGAATGGTTGATAAAGTTTTTGCATGAAGGAACTGTGGTGAAATACTTTCCACACGGTACAAGCATGGAAAGACAGGTGAATCTGAATGGCAGATTTGGCTCCTTAATGACTACGAGGCCTTTCTAAGACACCGTGATCAATAAATTTCTAACACCAAAGCTCTTCGCTTCTTACAATTATATTATAGTTTCAATAAATTTTAATTCAAGTAATATTATTATTATTTTTTATAATAAATTTAGATTTAAATCTCTCTATATAAAATAATAAAAAAAAACCAATTATACTACCGTGCCTTAAAACCGGAAGGAGAGTTCACCAACCCCCCCAAACCCCAAAAAAAAAAATCCAATATTAGATTTCCAAAATAAAACTCTCGTTACAACTTGCGCAGAAAAATCTCCATTTCTCTAAACCTATTTGTCATTAACAGAGATTTGCTCAATAGCATTAACACCTCATAAGATGTTAGGTCAATGTTATTAAAAAATAAAAAATATATATTTATATGTTAATATATTAATTGAGAATTTGTTTAAATTTATTAAAAAATTATAACAAATTTCACTTAAAAAAATCTAAAATGACTCGAAATTAAGAGCGTCGGTGTCGTGGAGGCAGGGGTTGTGTGCAGTGGCAGAGCCACATAGAAAAGAGAGTAGACAATTATCTCCATTAGATCAAAATAATTCCATTAATTTTTATATATCAAATAAATATTACTCTTATTCGACCTAAAATATCATATCTATTAAAATCATCAGTCAACCCACTAAAATATCTTTCTGTTGGAGGTGAGTTATGACTCCACAGATACCAGTTTCTTAATGACTCGAATGGTTACTATTGATGGAGTGCAAGACTTGCAAAAACCACCAGAGGGTACTCCAACAGAGGAGATTTCGACACTCAAGTTACAAAGAGCGATTTTCGAATGTAATGAAACAGATTGAGAGTTTTAAAGAGGGAGAGATTCCCTGTGATCAGTATACCCAATGTGTAAAGTTAAGGGAACATACCTGATTTAGAAGGTCTGAAAATATCTTATACTTGACGAAGTCGTGTGTTTTCGAGACATTATCACCCTATTTTTCTTATGGAGATGGTCCAAAAATCTCGGGAGTTAAATATTTCAAAACGATCGTGATCCTTATCATATGAGAAATTCTGTTATTCAAGGAGATCTTTTCTTTATCAGTAAGATTTTGAAGATACTGCTCTTAAGTAGAAAACCGAGGTCGTTAGGATGTTTTGTCCCTTCCTCAGGATCGATTTAGGCCGTTAGCTTTCGATCGATCGTTTAGCTAATGCAGGGCCTTCGAGACTTGTTCGTTCGGTGGACCAAGGACTAAGTATCCGTTTGGAGAGATAAATCCTACTTGACAATTCTCGTTTGGTAGGCGGGGTGACTTAGGCCATGTCGTTCGAGAGACGGGGCAACTAGACCCCTTCGGTAGATCACTTGAGTGGCTATAGAGGGTAGTCGTTCTATGATATCGGGCTGTGTTTGCCCGTCGATCGGTCAGTTGTTCCATCTGTTGGAACGATCTCTTCTGAGTTATGGGCCTTATGTATGGGCCTTTTAAGTGTTAACCCTTTAAAACAGATGTTGGATCATATCCCATTATTTACCCCCAACTCATGGCGTTCTTTCTTGAGAAAGGCGACAAGAGTTATAACCATTGGAAAAGGTATGAGACTTTTGGGCGCAGTCTCGGTTGCTTCGATTTTTGGGAATTGTCTTCTGCACGTTTTATAAAGATACACGTCTGTCAAGATATCACATACTTTAGTATTCTTGCTTACCGCTCTCTTGATCTTTTGTAAAAAACTTTTCTTGAAAAAATGTCGAAAGATTCTTTTTCATTGAGAGGCATAGACAACATTCGGAGTACGATGATCGAAGGGGAACTGTAGGAAGTCCGGAAGGACATGTCACTTGGAAGTGACTTCGAACTAGTGTTGCCTGGTGAAGAGGACAGGGCGAATCATGCCCCCGACGGTCGTGTTCCGATGTATAAATAATGTCCACCTCTCATTGCTTATCCCTAATGCTTGGCGTTTTGTGATCGCCCTGATTTCTCTGTTAGGGTTTTGTCGTATCTATTTTGACTTGAAGATTCTGGTGGCCCTTTTTTCTTTGATACGATGTAATGCTCGAGATTCCACCCAAGGTTGGTATAAACTGCAGACCTACCAGGAGTCTCGTTGGAAATTCTTGTATAGCGAATCTCAAGACAAACATTGAATGCAGAAATTCTTTTACGTGAGGTTTTTGAACAAAGATTTTCTTCCGATACTTTCGGGTGCCTATCAAGTGCCATTGTTGAATATGAAAATCCCATATCTCCTTCGTCACTCTCACTTCTTGCTATTTGTTGGGTGCTATTGTGAGTCTACTCGGCGGAGTATCTGGGTGGATTCTTTAGTGGAGGACCAGATGTTACTATTATCTGGTTTGCTAGTTGATGAGGCGAGGTAGATCAATAAGCCCATCTTACAGGAGTAGAATGAGAAGGATTTGGTTGATACTTTACCGTCTGTGAATGCACTTCTCCTGGAGGATATTTCGACTGATCGGGAGGTGCAATTGAATGCAAAGAGGTCGGTGAAGGCAACCGATATTCCTTCCAAGACTCGGTTGAAGAGACCAAGGATTCGGTCAGCTGAACCATCTGCTAGTGAAGAGAGATCAGTGGAAACCGAAGAATGTGCATCTCCTCAAGAGCATGTCGAACCAATGGGGAGTCAGTTAGATGCTTTGGCGACGACTGTTCGCGTATCAGCTAGGGACAGTAGGGAGGAAGCCTCGAATGAGGGAATTCCCAAGGCGACAGAGGGCACTCCGGCTCCAAATCCACTATTGCAGGGAGAGACTCTGATCTGGCCAGATGTTTTTGCCCCTATTCTGGCGGAGGTGTTCGAACAATCTCCTCAAGTATCCCAATGTTCCCTATATGATGGGGAAGACAAAATTGGCATTCTACCTCCTATTTTGGTTGAGTTTCTCAACGCTCAGGAGGATGATCCAGAAGAAGGATCGGTAGCGGTTTGTATGGTGGACTGTCAGTATAGCTATATCGATCTGAAGGAAGCACTACAATTGGCCAAACGATTTGATTTTGCTCTGAACTCGCGCTCTATACAATGTCTTCAGATCATGTTGACAAGGCTCTTCACTCTCTCTGTCTGACGGTAAGTGTTTTTTACTCGAACTCTGTTTACATTTATTATTACATAACTTTAATTGTCGAGTGCACTTCCTCTCAGACTGCGACTTTAACCGAGTTCCAAAGACAACAAGTAAAGCAGTCCGAGGAACGCCTTGTTCCCTTGGCTAACCAGGTACTGACGCTGAAAAATGCTCTTGAGAATAAGGAAAAGGACATTGACAGGGAAAAAGACAAGCAGATCGAATGTCTATAGTAGGACCTGGCCCTATCTCAAGAGCGTTGTGAAAAACCGAAAGCCGAGGCGCACATTCATGAAGCGAAGTTAGCACCCCCCAAGACGTTAGCTTGCCTTCGGGAGGAATCCCTCCAGAATGCCGAACGGAAGATGGCTGACCTCAGAATGTCTGTCACCAAGGACATTACCAACATTCAACTTTCTCAGTGTAGGTTGCTTAAGCGTTTGAGGTATGATGAGAAAATTTTTTGACAAGCTGGTAGATATGAGGCTTTATCTCCTTTTGAGGGGTCAGTTAAGGGAATGACAATGGATCAGGGCTTTAACCAGATGGCCTATGTTGTTCCTTCTGATCTTGTGTAATTTTGTATCGTCTTGGTAATGAAAAGATTTTCTCCTTTGTGTGCATCTGTCTGAAGGTGTCGTTTAGACCATTTGTCTAATACTTTGTCGACATGTAGTGACCTTTCTCGCAAAATGGATCTTTAAAATGCTATGAACCCTTTAGGGGGTTGTATCGCCGAGGGTTTTCTCATTGATAGGCCTTATAGTCTTGTTCGGAGAGTTAAGTTCGTTATCTAACAGAAATTAAAACGACTTAGGCCCAATGCTCAGTAAGAGTAGGGCAATGCTAGCCCGTTCGGGGAGTTCTATCCCGCTTTTGACGACACGTTCGCTCGGTAGGATTAGGACGACTTAAACCCAATGTACGGTAGGAAACGATTGATAGTAGGATCGTGTCCACCCGTTTGAGGAGTTCTATTCCTTTTTTATGACACGTTCGAACAATAAGAAACTCTAGATAGGAGGGTCGTGTCCACCCTTTCAGAAAGTTCAATCCCTTTTTTGACGACACGTTCGTTCGACAGGATCAGAGCGACTTAGGTCTAACGTAAGGTAGGAAACGATTAATAGTAGGGCCGCATCTACTCATTTGGGGAGTTCCATCCATTTTTTATGACATTTTCGATCAATAAGAAACTTTAGATAGGAGGGTCGTGTCTACTCGTTCGGCGAGTTCTATCCCTTTTTTGATTACACATTCGTTCAACAGGATCAGGGCGACTTAGACCTAATGTACGATAGGAAACGATTGATAGTAGGGCTGTATCCACTCGTTCGGAAAGTTCCATCCCTTTTTGATGACACGTTCGATCGATAAGAAACTCTAGATAGGAGATCCGTATCCACCCGCTCGGAGAGTTCTATATCCTTTTTTTTTATGACACATTCGTTCGACAGGATCAGAGCGACTTAGACCTAACGTACGATAGGAAACGATTGATAGTAGGGCCATATCCACTTGTTCAGGGAGTTTCATCTTTTCTTGAAGACATTTTTTATCGATAAGAAATTCTAGATAGGAGGACCATGTCCACCCGTTCAGGAAGTTTCATCCCTTTCTTGATGACACATTCGTTCGGCAAGATTAGGGCGATTTAGGCCCAACGTACGGTAGGAAACGATTGATAGTAGGGTCGTGTCCACCTGTTCGGAGAGTTCCATCCCTTTTTGATGACACGTTCAATCAATAAGAAACTCTAAATATGAGGGTCGTGTCCACCCGTTCGGGGAGTTTTATCCCTTTTTTAATGACACGTTCATTCGGCAGGATCAAAGCGACTTAGGCCCAACGTATGATAGGATACGATTGATAGTAGGGCCGTGTCCACCCGTTCGGGGAGTTCCATCATACTTTTAATGATACATTCGTTCGATACAGAAGACTAAGTGTGCCATGACCTATTGGCGAGACAAGTCATAATGGAAAAGCAAATAATAATTTATTCTTCTGTCGATCTTTGAGGATCACATGTCATGAGCCGTCATAAGAATGATCATTAGAGGAGAGGGGGCACATGATTCTTTCTTAAGGAAAGAGCACAGGAAACTCCGGGTTGTATGCCGAACAAACACAAGTGGGAATATAAGGTTCATGTAGGGTGCTTTTGTCATAAATTTGAAGGATCACCCCTTCTGGTCTGTCGTGCGGGGGCATGGGGTTCGGTTGGTTGGGCGGCTCATTCTCCCATGACAGATTGCGCCGATCTGGAGAAGGTAGATTCCTCCTTTCTGTACTGATGAACCTCTGTAGCCTTCCACTACAAACCAGGAACTCAAATTCGTCTTTGAGCCTCTTACACTCGTCAATCATATGACCATAATCCTGATGGAAGTAGCAGTACTTGGACTTATCCTTCTTAGAATCTTTCTCTGTGGAACGAAAGGGCCACCTGACATACGATTTATTCTTGATTTGATATAGGACCCGACTCGTGGTCTCGTTCAGCAGCGTGTAAACGTTGAACCTTCGTGAGGGCAGAGGCCCTGGTTTGCTCTTCTTTAGGAAAGGTTGACGAGACGATAGACTGCGTTCTTTTCTGCTCGAACGGCGCCTTCGTTGATCAAACACCTCCACTTCTTCTGCCGCATGTACTTTTCAGCTCAGGAGTAAAACTCTTGAATAGTCGAATAGGGATTTTCCGTAATGGAGGTCTTCATGCCGGAGGGGTGCAGGCCTGTTAGAAGAGAAGCTAATACGATGGAATGGTCCAAAATTGAGACCTTTAACATCTCTATTTTGAATTTCCCTAGGAAATCTCTCAGGGGCTCATCTTCTCACTGCCACAATGATAACAAGGAGATGGACTTTCACTTGGCTTCTCTGCTGATTATAAAGTGAGTCTCGAACTGCTGTCAAAACTATGTGAAACTCTTAATACTGAATGACAGAAGAGAGTTGAACTATGTAAGGGCATTGCCCTTGAGCGTAGTGGAGAAGTGCTTGCACATGGCCACATCTGACAGGTCCCTGGAGACCATGACTGTTATGAAGTGGGCGGCATGATCACGGGGATAGGTTGTTCCATCGTATCTCTCCATAGGAGGTAAAAAGACGTCTCGTGGCATCGGTTCCACGGAGATCTTTGGATCAAAAGTGATACTCCTAAAGGGTGGAGAGGATTTTCATCCTTTTTCGCACCTACCTTTCTAAACTCGGTAGCTACAAGTTGTTCGATTTGTTTTTTCAGATCATATGGATTGTGACGAGAGGTTACTGATAGTTCATAGTTCACCAGAGGCATTTGTCGCTGGGGATATTCATTTCCAGAGTCCGCTATGGATAACTGGTTATCTAGCCTAAGAGCTCGACCGAGTCCTTCCAGTTGTTTGCTCATATCTTGGAGTCTAGTCTCCAACTTATCCATATGGGGATGGCTGACTCGTTTCGGGTCGGGAGGTACAATTGACTGTTTTTGAGTTGTAGGTTGTGAGACTTGTTTCGAATAAGATGTTTGAGGGGAAATCATACAATCATGGACGGAATAATCTAGTGCCACAGAAGGGATGGCTTTGGATGGTATTGCGGTGTACCCGTCTACGGTGGGGACGGCTTTTGAGGATGCTCTAGTTCTCGGAGGTATAGTTGCACGGTGATTTGTCAGTCATACAAAGATTGCTCCACTCTGTTCCCACGGACGGTGCCAATCTGTTGGAAGTGAGTTATGGTTCTATAGTTAGCGGCTCATTGATGACTCAAATGGTTACTGTCGATGGAGTGACCTGTAAAAATCGTCGGAGGGTGATCTGACGGGAGAGGCCTCGATACTTAAGTCAGAAAGAGCGGTTTTCAAATGTAATAAAATAAACTGAGAATTTTAGAGAGGGAGAGATTTTCTGTGATTAGTGTGCCCGATGTGTAAGGCCAATGGAGCGTACCTGACTTAGAAGGTCTGAGGTATCTTATACCTGACGGAGTCGTATGTTTTCGGGGCGTTATAACTCTACTTTCCTTATGGAGATTATTCAAAAATATCGGAAGTTAAATATTTTGAAACGTTTGTAATCCTTATCATATGGAAAATTACGTTATTCGAAAAGATTTTTTCCTTATCAGTAAAATTTTGGAGATACTGCTCTTAAGTAAAATACCGAGATCGTTGGGGTGTTTTGTCTCTTCTTTAGAATCGATTTAGAGCGTCAGCTTTCGATCGGTCATTTAGTTAATGCAGAGCTTTCGAAACTTGCTCGTTTGGTGAAACAGGGGTTAAGTATCCGTTCGGAAAGATAAATCCTACTCGATAATTTTCGTTCGGTGGACGGGGCGATTGAGATTCTATCGTTTAAGAGACGGGACGACTAGCGCCCTTCAGTAGATCATTTGAATGGCCTTAAAAGGTAATCGTTATATGATACCGAGTTATGCTTGTTCGTCGATCGGTCAGTTGTTTCATCGATTGGAATGATTGAATGGCCTTAAAAGGTAATCGTTCTATGATACCGGATTATACTTGTTCGTGGATCGCTCAATTGTTTCATCGGTTGAAATGATTTTTTTTAAGTTAGGGATATCGTGTATATACCTTTTAAATATTAACCCTTTAAAATAGATATGTCCATCATTTTATATTCTATAAAAATATATTATCCTCGTTACCCTCACATCCTTCGTCTGCCACTGGTTCTGTGTCAGGAAAAGAAACAAAATGTGGTGAAGTAGGTGAGGGCTTTTTGAGGCGTTACAATTAGATTCCTGACACCGAATCCCCTTCCCTTGCGCCGAAACTGCTGCGGACATGCATAATCCCCTCCCCTTCTCTTAAAAACAAATATATATATATATATATATATATATATTTCATTTTGAAAATGGCGATATGAAAGAATTTATGATCTTCTTTATCTCTCTTCTCGTTCCTCCATCATCTCTTCTTGTCTTTCGTAAGTGCAGCGCTGCATTGAGTTAAATGACATTTCTGACCTTAGGGTTTGGCTCCATAGCCTCATTTTCCATTTTGAGTTCAGATATGTTTTACTCCAAATAAAGCATGCCATGTCTACAATAAAACACGCCTTCTCGTGCTTGTGCGAGCCCCCATGTCAATCTTATGTGAGTTTAATTTTTATGGAAATATTTCTTAGACTAAAAATTTAATATATTAATCTTAAATAATTCAGTAGATAGATTGATAAATCTAATATTCTTAACTTATCAGATAAAATTGATAGTGTGTTGATCATGACAAACCAAAGATAAAGTAAAACATACACAACACGGCTAAAAATGCCTTTTATGGAGACCTTATAAAAAGAAGCACCACGCGTATAACAATAAATCTCTCTCGAGTTTTGCAAGTTATCAAGAGTATCGCAACTCGCTTGGTCGCCATGTTGGAAACAGACTTAATTCCACAAAATAAACGCTATCTATTTGAATTTGTCATTATATACTGCAATCATTTTGAAATGTGCTAAAAATATCGCTTCCTAAAAATTACAGTGTCAAGAGAAGTGCTATGCTCTTTGAGAATTAAACCCTTAAAAGTTGTGTAATTATAAAAATTGTGGTCTAAATGGGTCCCTAATCCCCATGGCCGCAAGCATCGGCAGCTCCTTAGTCATTGTGTGAGAAACTTGCTTTGCTCCATGAAATACTCTAGCTACTTGAGTTAGTAATTATCTATAAATACTATTTTTGGACATGTTAAAGATTGTAAATAGAAATGCTATCTCCATAACAATGGGACTCACGTACTGTGTAGTTAAAAAATGTCTTCTCCATGGACCCCCGAACTCTAGTAGCTCTTCCTGGTGGGTATGGTGGAGAGACGTTTTGCTTCATGAAACAAGACTCCATCCATTCTAGTTTGGAGCTATACATACTAATTTAAAACATAGCCCTAATATTTTTATTCTTTTCTTTATTTAAGAATAATGTCAGAGAAATAAAATAAATCAAATTTTATGTAAATTCTTCAATCTAGGTTCCACAAACATGAACGAGGTAGTCCTCGCCGGGTTGGCACTTTGGGGACCAACTTTACTTCTTAAAATAAGACCACATCCATTAGGCATATTATGTATAAATATTATTTTAGAACATCTCCTTTTTTTTTAATAATGCAAGAGAGAACAGAGTTAAATAGATTGAATTTCGTCCAAAAAAAATATATATTGTCCACGTTAAAGATAACAAAATGGTAAATTTAGATGAATGATACAATATCTTATCCAAATTCAAAAAAAAAAAAAAAGGAATTATCTTGTGCATTAAATGAAGTTCCTCTGCATCAACAGCTGTTTTTCTTTTATGAAATTACAAAACCTTGCAAAATCAAGATAGAAATTTTGATTCTGTACTTTTTTTTTTACAAAACTTCAAATATTAAATTTTGAAAAACAAAAATATTTCGGTAAGAGTTTTTTTATGATTCTGGTCTGAACACTTTTTTTTTTTTCATGTACAGATAAAAGAAAAAAAGAATAAAATTTAGAATCCAACACATTAGATGGAGATTTGAAAAGCGAGACTTATACCATGGAAAAAGATTCAAACCAGAGAGAGAGAGAGAGAGAGAGAGAAGATTGCGAAAAGTTCAGTGTTCAGACCACCAGTGAAGGGACATTTACGTCATTAGGCAAAAAGCAGGCAGGCATTGTGAAAGAAATGAGCACCGATGATGTCGTCTAACCGCGACCCAACATAACCCCCCTTCTATGGTCCACCCAAGTCAGAGCCCACCCCGCTATGGTCCAAACGATAATTTGGTTTGAATTGAATCTTTCAAAACCCCCCTCTCTCTCTCTCTCGATATCTCGCTTGTCTCAAAATTCTCGTGATGTCAAGATTCTCTCTCTCTCTCTCTGGATCACTATAAATACTCCCCTCCAAATATTTGAGTTACTCAAGCCCTGAATCACCGGAACTCGCTTTCTTATCCTGATCCAAACTCTCTCTCTCTCTCTCTCAGCTCTTCAATGGCGCTTCGAAGAACGCTCTCGAAGCGAATCTTCAATCTGAAGAGAGAAACAACCACATTTCTAAACCAACCCTTCACTTCCTCTGAAGCTGTAACCACAAAACTCCTCAGGGAATATTCCGCGCTTTCACGCGCCGCAAAAAATGGTTTCTTCCGGAGATTCCTTCACCGTCCGGCGACGTTGCCGGACTTTCTCTCTGTTCCGGCCGGCGATAAGCTAAGGGAGAGATTGAGGTCCATCAATATTGCCGGCGGAGACCGTATCCGACTTGACGGACTTGTTCCTCCGACGGCGGAGGAAGAGAAGGGGACGGTGACGGAGACGGAGACGCAGTCGGCGACGTTTGGATTCTCGGTGAGTGATGCGAGGAAGGTGTTGAGGGTTTCGCAGATGGAAAAGGTGAAGGCGATTTTGAGACAGAATCCGATGAATACGATTCCTTATGCGGAGTTCGTTCGGATCTGCGTTGACGCTTGTTCTTCCAATGAATCTCAAGGCGTTGAATTCGCCAAAATGTTGGATGACTCCGGAAACGTCATCGTTTTGGGGAGCATTGTGTATCTCCGTCCTGAGCAGGTATCATTAATTCTTCATCGTTTCTATGAAATTACCCAAATATCCTTTTTCAAATTAATTATTGAGAGTGCGTCAGCATATTTTGGCCGCCGGACCAAGTAAACACGCTAGGGAAATTTTTAGCGGTCTTTCTGGGGTGGCAACTGGAAAAGCCCCAAAGAATGGTCAACTGATTCATATTATAATTTTATTTTATTATTATTTTTTTTTTTGTGCAGGTTGCAAGGTCAATAGAGACCATAATATCACCATCAATGACAGTTGCGAACAACCGGAGAAGAAAAGAGCTTGAAGAGATGGAGAAACAGAAGGCTCTAATAGACGAGGCAGCAAGGTCAGAGGTCCAAAAAGAGCTCTACGCTGGGCTGGGCTTTATAGTTCTCCAAACACTTGGGTTCATGAGGCTCACCTTTTGGGAGCTAAGTTGGGATGTAATGGAGCCCATTTGCTTCTTCGTGGCATCCCTCCACTTCGTAGCCGGCTATGCCTTTTTCCTCAGGACATCAAAAGAGCCTTCTTTTGAGGGGTTCTTTCAGCGCCGGTTTAGGACCAAGCAAGACAAACTCAGGAAGTTTCACAGCTTCGATGTCAAAAAATACAACGACCTTTGCAGACTCTTCTATACTGATCAAAACCACAGCTTCAACAATAACTCCAAGTGGGCTAGTGCCGTTCTTTAGTGCATGCATATCCTTAGAAAGGCCAAACAAAAATCAAAAAATATATATAGTTCTTCGAGTACATTTTATATAATGATGTTAATAAAATATACAGAAACCTTGAAATTTTGATTATCTATATGTTCAAAAACTAACTCTAACTTTACATTTTTAATTGTATCACTATTATTCAAGTTTCAAAATTATATGGAAAGGCGTTTAAAAATGGAAAAAAAAAAAAAAAAAAAAAAAAAAGGAAAGTTGAACCCCCCCCCTTTTGTTCTAAGGAGGGCTTACAAGTTACAACCTTGGACTAACACCAACAAGAATCAAACTGAGCACCAACTTAAAAGAATAACCAAGAGAAGAGAACAAATTTGATTTAAAAAAAGAATATATATATATATATATATATTTATATAGAATCCAATTTGATCAGGCTACACCATGATAAACCAAAACCAATAAATTAAAAACCATTAAAAATAAATAGTGGACAAGTAATAAAAATAGCAAGCAGAGAGAAACTTGTCACTTGGACCTTGATAGAGACCAACAAGAACCGATAGCATCACGCCCGCAATCTCACCCAAGTGATGCCCAAAGTTGCCAATCGGAGCCCCTTTTCGACAAAACTAGCCAAATTGATGCTAAGTAAGATCGATTGATTATTTCCTCATAATCACAGCACACATTTCACCAACACCACCGGTAATAAGCCTGACTTTCCAATTTGACCACTATCGCCCTTCATCATTAAAAAAGAGTTTGGTTGGGGTAAAAAATAGAATGAAAGGTGAAGGGGAAATAAAAGTAGAAAGAAACGGAAGATTTCATTGTTTGGTAAGGAAGTAAAAGTGGGGTGTAATGCCTTTTCCTTCCTTTTAAGAAATCATTTTCATCTAAAGTGGACATAAATGGAAGGAAATAAAATTTTAGACTATTTTATCCTTATTTTTTTAATATTTATAAAATTGCATATTATTTTTTATTATTATAATTTTATTTAAAATAAAATAATAAAATTTAATTTTTTCATCAATTTTATAAGAAAAATTATTTTTTCTAATTTTACTTTTTTTACTCTTTTTAATTTTTTAACATTAATATTATAATTTTATTTAATATAAAATAAAAATAAAAATAATTTATAAAATATAATAAAAATATATTAAATAACTATTTTTTTAGAAAAAATGATATTTTTAGAAAAATATTTTAAATTAAAAAATAAAAAAAATCATATAGTTATAAACATTAAAAATATTATTTTACAATGGTAGAATAGTAAATTAGGTGTTATTTCCTTTCACTTTTCACTCTAACCAATTACAAAAAAGTACCACTCATTTTCTTTCTTTCTATTTCTATTAAACAAAAACAAAAAAAAAAATATTTACTTCCATCAACTAAAATAAATCTCCCTCTTTCCCTTCCCCTCCCCCATCATCTAAAAATGTACAACTCAATACCATCCTTCAACACTCTAATCTGATTTAATCCTCTGACATTTTTCAAATTATTGCCGTAATTACTGATACTGCAATAAAAAATCTCACCGCTGATTGTTACTGTGGTGAGCTGACACGAAGGACAAGGAACAAGAGAAAAAAGAGGGCGTCAATTCCATGGAGAACATGCGCCGAGAGGTGGGGCAATTTTTTATACCTCACAGGTTGTTGGAGTTGTAATAATATTGCTAATGGAATTTCAGATTATCTGTGGGGAAATATTTTTCATTATCATATTTACCTTCTTTTATATATATTATTTTTATTTTTATAAATAATATTGGTTTACATGATAAATAATATTTGACTCAAATTCTATGACATTTACCCACATTAGTTCTATTTCCTCCCACTTCTACTCCATATTTTGTTACTGCTCCCTGATATTCTTCACAATATCTATTCACTATACCTTAGTGCTTCCTATTTTTTTGAGATTTTATTAAATATTAAACCATTTTCAGAAAATATTAACATAATTATTTTTCATATAAATAAATATTAGGTTTTATATTCAGAGATGATCTGAAAACTTCTTCTATATCCTTGGTATATAAACCCTATTAAATCCCCGAGGATTACACCTATAGGGTGAAATTATCCTCAAGGACAGTGCAATACTTGCACGTCTCAGGTTCCAATTTATTGCTATTTTCGAACTTACACCCAACGGTTGAACCCTTCCTATCATAATATTTAAGGTTTCTATGCATAATTAGAAGACCACTTTAAAAAAAGAAAAAGAAAAATGCAAAGCAATTGCGCACAAATATTGAATAGGAAGCTGCCGGCCGTCATGAAATTTTGGTGCGGAGATGATGTCAGGTGGCAAACATCCAAATTGATTGTCCGGAGAGTTTGGGATTTTGTGGTGTATCAGAGGAGTGGAGTGGACGTAACCAGGCCGGGCCAGCTGTGGCCCCAATTTCAATAAGAAACTCAACGCAAGCGCTGTTGGTTGGAGTGGAGGAAAGTGCGTGACTCAAGAGTCCGGCTTAAAGTGAACTAGTTCGAACATTGCGGGGACGCAATTCCCTCCTCCGCATGAATTGGTGCCCCGCGGCCTCCATACGCATCTCCTCAACCTCGTGCCAGATATGCACTATCATGACGACTCCCTCACCGTAAAAGAGTTCAGCTAATCCAGGTACATGATTGTTCAAACAAAAGAACCAAAAAAAAAAAGGTAAAAATGAAACAGACAATGATATTTAGCTTTACGTGGTGAACATAGAAAGCAAAACTTAAAATGGTTATATTAGAAAAATTAAAATTTTGACTATTTTATGCAATTTTTTTGGAACTTTTTTATCATAAAGTAAAGTATGATTGTCAATTCTTTCATACTTTTTACTTTATGATAAAAAGTTTATCATAAAGTCAATTCTTTTTCTTAGCATTGGGTCGGAATTGAGCTAGATTATGTTGCATGTGTCCCAGTGGAGGCCCGTCAATCAAAACCTCCTCATAACTTATGCCAGATCAAGATAGTACTTATTCAAAATATAAGATATTATTACTTAATACATACAGATAGTATATTAAGATATTAGAGTAATTAATAATATTTTCTCTCTTCATCTAAGTTTTAAGAGTGAACCGTACTTATTCAAAATACAAGAGATATGAACCAAAAATGAGCCCATATCCATTTAGTGTCACTGGACCCATACCACTCATGCTCCCAAAGACATATAAAACATGAGATCCAAAAGTTCCCAGTCCCACCACCCACCAACCTCCTTAAGTTACTCGACTCGTTAATTAATAGAGTGGAACAGTAGTATATTACTCATCTTACATTCTTTCAAAAAATATATATATATATAATTAAAAAAAAATAACTAAATTTTGTTTGAATTATGGAGTTAGTTGCTTAAATGGATTTACCTTAAAATTTTAAGTTTGAATTCGAAGACTAAAAATTATTTATAAAAATAAGTTTAAAATATTTGATTTATGAAAAATCTTGTCTTTATTTAATATCTTAGTGGGACTTTGATGATAAACAACTACGGTTTAAGTCGAATATTTCATAATAGATAGAGATTTTTATAATAACATATACCAATGCTAATCGGCTACCACCCTTGAAAGATTACATAAATAAATAAATAAATAAATAAATAAAATTTGTTTGTGTTGAATAGTGAAACTTTGTGTAAACTTGATTTATATACTTATTAAGCCGAACTTGCTCTTTTGGGCTCAACTTAAATCAAATAGCTTTATAGTCTCCACCAATTACCCTCGGGTTAGGGTTTTGGGTTTCATGACAAAAGTGTCATTTAAAGATATGTTGTTGGGCCAATCAAGCAAGAGTGGGATCGAGGTAATGGAGGAAGAAGTCATAACGGATTTGGAGTTTGATGAGTTCCTGGATGAAGAACCAACAAAAGCCCATAAGAGTCAAATTCCGATGGTCCAAGTTTCGAATGAAAAACTGAAGTAGCTATGGAAAGCATGGAGGAAATCCCTAATAATTAAACTATTGGGAAAGGATATCGGATATCAATTCATGAACATGAAGATAAACTCCTTGTGGAAAAGGGAGGGAGAGATAGAGCTAATAGATTTGGGAAGAGGGTTTTTCCTAACAAAATTCACAACTTCTCAAGATTATTCCACGCCCTGACCAGGGGGCCTTGGGTGATCCAAGATCACTATCTTATAGTAAAGAAGTAGCACCCATGGTTTAAAGCTCAAACAGCTGAAATCACATCGACAGTAGTTTGGGTCTGATTATCGAAACTTTCAGTTGAATTCTTTGAAAATGAGATTCTATTCGAAATTGGTCACGCAATTGGGAAACCCATTAAAGTCGATGGCAACACCGCAAATGCTCTCAGGTAAAAATTTGCAAGGATCTGCATCGAAGTGGAATTAAACAAACCACTAGTATCTTGGATTAGCATCAAGAACAGAATTCAAAGGATAGAGTACGAAGGCCTGCATACGATTTGTTTCATTTGTAGAAGGGTAGGGCACAACACTGAGCATTGTAATGAAGTTAGTGCAAGGGAGGAGCGCAGGAGGCAAGACACATACCCAGAAAACAACAATCTCAGGGAGCAGCCGATGATCAAAAGGGAAGCAACGGACAAGGGTTTGGGACCTTGGATAATAGTGACGCGTAAACAAAGAGCTCGCAAATTTGAAAACCTAAAAGAGAGGGGACGTACCAACCCAACAGATTTATGAGACTTCGGAAAGTCAACAATTCCTTAGAGATCGCACTTTCGCAAGAAGGGGACCTGGTAGAGGTAGCTTTAGATGGCTCACATATGAAACAGCTTGCAGTGACCTTTCATGGAAGAGAGAGGAAGGAAGAATCGATATCTAATAGGGGGCATAAAGTGGGGCAGCAACTAACCGATTTACAGAGTCTAAAAAGAGGGAGCATGAATTTAGGGATTGAGAAAAGGGATCAGCTCGTGAGGGCTCAGAAGGTTAATTCAAGGGAGTTAAAGGAGTTAACATATGGGCTGGATGATAAGGGTAATAACAAATGTGCTGGAAGTGTAGAAGGATTGAGGGGTAACAAAAACTTGGGCCAAGATAGTGAAGTGGATGATATAGGCTTGGTAAATTTTGATTGGGCTCGAGTAATGTTTTAAAGAATATGGAGGTCGATCCTAGGCTACGGCGACCTCATGGCAGCATGGACGTGGATATCCTTGACCCAGGGGAGGAGGTCTCAACAGTTGAGCCTAGTTACTTAAATGTAATGACCATGAATTTTTCTTCTGGTCGTGACATTCATGAAGACTACCACATGCGAGATGAGCTCCAAGAAGATATTAGAAGGAAAGATAAGGGAGAGGAAAGATTGAAGGAAGATGGAATGGTTTGTGATGGTTACTGAGTGGGTTCCATCCTCTTCTCACCCTTTAATTTTCTATGGGTAATAAAATCATAACTTGGAACTGCAAGGATGTTGGGAATGGGAGATTCAGGAGAGTTTGTAGAGAGGTTGTGAAAAAGCACAATCCAGATATCTTTATCTTCTAGAAATGAAAGCAGGCTCCAGCAAGTTTCCTAAATTTCTCTATAGGCTGGGTCTAGAGGGAGACTTTGTGGTTGATGCAATTGGTTTTAGGGGTGGTTTATGGCTCAAATGGAATAAGGAAAGAGTGAATGATAAGATAATTCACCATGCTTATCAGTGGGTGCATATGGAAGTTAATGAAGGAAGCTCCATTTGGTGGCTAACATGCATTTATGTTCATCCGTACGAACAAGACAAGATGAACTTTTGGGGAGAAATGCAACGAGTAGCCAATGGTATTGATGGTCCTTGGTTCGTGATTGGAGATTTCAATAACATTACTTGCAGCAGCAAAACCACCAATAAGAGCAATGGGAGTTGGACAAATTTACTTGGTTAAGAAGAAAAATAGGAAAGATTGTTCTATAGGAAAAGTTGGACAAAGCTCTGAAAAATCTAGAAGTTAAAGTGGCTTTTCCTGAAATGAGAGTTATTAATCTCCCTTGTCTTCATGGAGATCACAGCCCAGTTATTTTGTACACCAAGCTGTTTTCCCCTCCAAAGCCTAAGAACAAACCTTTCAGATACTAGGCAGCCTAACTTTCTCACTCAAAGTTCAATTTGGTCTTTGCTAAAGCTTAGGAAAGAGGTGAAGGCGATTTGTTGCAAGCTGTTAAAAGCACGGTAGATAAGCTCAAGATTTGGAACAAAATGGTTTTGGGCAATATTTTCAATAGGAAGAAGGAGTTGGAAGCCAAACTTCAGAATATTCAAAGGGACAGAAATTACAAAAACCCGAATTCATGCTGCTCAAAGAATACAATAAGGTGCTGGATCAAGAGGAGATTTTTTGATTTCAGAAGTCCAAAATCAATTGGTTGAAGCACGGGGATAGGAATATTAGGTTCTTCCACCTAGCCACTAAGAT
The DNA here is from genome assembly GCA_037126225.1 of Dillenia turbinata. NCBI lineage: Eukaryota > Viridiplantae > Streptophyta > Magnoliopsida > Dilleniales > Dilleniaceae > Dillenia > Dillenia turbinata. The sequence continues at coordinate 26,775,039 of JBAMMX010000006.1, read as the reverse complement.
CCGAAGGCAAAAGAATTGAATTGCCACTTTGCAAGTTGGAGACAATTGGTGCACTGATAAGGAGGAGCTAAAAAATCATGTGTAGAACTACTTTCTGGATCTTTTCAAGGGTAAGGATATGGTTCGGGCAAATGATAAATACATAAATTATATTAAGAAAAGGGATAGGAATCACCACGGTCTCCTCATGAAAGAAGCAAACGAAGAAGAGGTCACACAAGCGGTCTTTTTCATGCAAGGTTAAAAGTCCCCAGGGCCTGATGGCTTGCAATCGATTTTTCTCCAAAAACAATGGTCAGTTGTTAAGGACTCCATTCATAATTTTGTTAATGACTCCCTCAGAGATGGGTTTTTATGTTTGAATTTAGCTGACACCTACAGTGTTTGCTTCACAAGTGTGAAAGCCCTAGAACAGTTAAGGACTTTAGGCTGATTAGTTTGCTGAACACCACTTATAATGTGCTCTCCAAAATTATAGTCCAAAGGCTAAGGCCATTGCTTCAAGAATTGATTGGTCATCATCAATGTAGTTTCCTTTTGGGGAGGGGTACTACCAAGAGCATCGTGGTGGTTTAAGAGATTTTCTACTCATTGTGTGAATCTAAAAGCAAAAGACTTAGGATGATTATTAAGATTGACCTTGTAAAAGCTTTTGACAATGTTTCCTGGAGCTACTTGAGGGGTGTTGCTAGAGAGCAACTTACCTACACATTTGATTAGGTTGATCATGCATTTGGTGACCTGCGGGAAAGTGTCCCGGTTCTTCCGGCTATGAAGATGGGTCAGCGTTCGAGACAAGGAGACCCCCTATCTCCTTACCTGTTCATCTTGGTTATTGAGAGACTCTCTTATATGATTCATGAAAGGGTTAGGAAAGAAAGATGGAAACCAATCAAAGCGTTAAGAAATAGTCTGTCCATCTCTCATTTATTTTTTGCTGATGATCTTCTCCTTTTTGCAAAGGCCAAACAACTCAACTTGAGCGCCATCTTTGACTGTTTTAGGGAATTTTTGGCGGAGAGTGGACTTGAGATAAACCCCCAAAAGTCAAAATTTTGGTTCTCTCCTAAGACTCCCTAGACCACTAAAATTTCCTTAACAGCAATAGGACCTGGGTAAGTATCTTAGGGTCCTTACCATCCATAAGAGGGTGAAGAGAGATTTTTACAATCACTTGGTGGAAAAAGTTCAAAACAAACTCAATAACTGGAAGGCCAAAGTTTTAAACATCATAGGTAGAAGAACCCTTATTCAAGCGATGAACACTGCAATCCCCATATATACGATGCAAATAGCTTGGCTCTCAAAGGAAACTTGTAATAGTTTGGATAAAATAAATAGGCATTGTCTTTTGGGAGGAAAGGAATAAGAGATGAAAATTCATTTGGTTAATTAGGATACCGTTTGTAAGCCTAAGGAGCTCGGTGGGCTTGGAGTTCCCATGATGTGGGAGTGTAACATGGCAATGCTTTCCAAGTTGGATTGTATGGTAGCCAAGAGAAATGATAACCTCTGGTGCCAGGTCCTAAGAGTTGGGTTGGAGGGGCATCCTTATTAGTAGGGATTGTCTTATGGAGGGAGTGAGTTAAATAGAGAGTAGGAGATAGGGGGATGATCTACTTTTGGATGGATAGTGGGGTGGAAGATAGAAAGCTAATTAATCACGTCATTTCTCCCCCAAACAGGGAGATTCACCAATTAAAAGTGAGGAATTTTATTGATAGCGACGGTCGATGGAGGATCCAAGAGCTTAGGCGTTAGTTTAACGGAGACATTGTGGACATTATTAGTGACATCATGATTTCCAGAAGTCATGGAGCTAAAGATGACTTCATTTGGAGCAAGACCAACAATGGCGAGTTTTCAGTAGCTAGAGGTTATGAACTCCTTCAAAAGAACCAAATGCAGGGGGATCAGAGTCAGGAAGACTGGAACTGGTTTTGGAAGGCAAAAATCCCCGAAAGGGTGAAGTTCTTTTTATAGACTGCAGGGTTGGGAAAATGTTTAACCAACGATGAGAGGAAAAAAAGAAACCTGACTGAGGATGACTCTTGTCTGCAATGTAGGGATAAAGAGGAAACGTTGTTGCACGTCCTTAGGGACTGTAAGGAGTCAAAAGAAATCTAGAGGAGGTTGGGAATCATCTGCGAGAGTGGTGGGAAGTTCTGGGAGGAAGGCTTGGGGGATTGGCTTAGAAAGGGTGTTAAGAATGATGCGGAATTTCCCCAGTTGAGTGAGTACCTTTTCTTCCCAAGTGTAGGATCAAAAGTCTTAATCTCTAGTTGTTTCCTGTTTTGGGTTGGGTTGGGGCTGTCTAGAGATATTATGAGATTCGGGTAGTGTCATGGGTACTCGTAACACTACCCGATCAAAACTTGACTCAAATTCGAGTTCAGATAACTCGAGTTCAAGTTCAAGCTCGAGCCCAAACATGTCGAGCTCGAAAGCCCGACTAGCTACCCGAACAATTAATTATATTTTTTAAAATATTTTTTATATATTAAATATCTGACGATACTACCCGAAAACACTACCTGACGACACTATCCGTGGCATTTTGAGCTCGAACTCGAGCTTGAGAAATACAAACATGAACCATACTACCCGATGACATTATTCGCGACATTTTGAACTTGAACTCGAGTTCGAGAAATACAAATCTAGACCATACTAGCTTCTATCTGACGACACTATTCAATAACACTTCGAGCTCGAGCTCGAATTTGAGAAATTCAAGCTCGACGAGCTCGAGCTCACCTGAACGGGTATCATGATACCTGATCTCGATCCGAGTGTCATAACACCCCTAATCCTGTCCCTACCTTGTTTTTCTTTATTGTTCTACCAAAAAAAAAAAAAAAACTACCCTCGCATTCCACATGATTATTATAATAAACCAAGTATATAAGAAACTGTTATCCTTTTAGTCGGTAAAAAAGAAAGAAAAAAAAAAATCTACTACTTTAAATTTGGGTGAGTATCGGTCGAGTTAATGTGTGTTTGAGTCGGGTCATTGTAACATCAGGTTAATACAAAAACAATCCGTTCGTGACCGAACACAAGGCTTAACCCAAGTCGGTCAGGCAAGTGCAAGCTCGGTCGGATTTGGTCAGGTTGATGCAGGTCCCAACCATAAAAAAGGCGCAAACATTGAATTCCCATTTGGGACAAACGGCTTATAAAATTATCCTCTTAAGTTACGTATATACAAACAGCTTTACTGGACTTTGGGTAAATACTTGTTTGCATTAAAAGTACAACCAATTATCTGTTGGAAAATTACCATTTTGTAAAATTTTAGACTTTATCGATCTTGGGTGAAAATTTGTTTGTGGACAGGACATTAGGAAGGTAAAAGAAGTTATTTGAGAAAATATGTCGAATATTTTTAGGGCCCATGAATTTACCTTAATCCACTCCTTCACTCCTACCAAATCAAACAAACAAATTTTAGAAAAATTATATAAAGTCATCAAAATTGAAGACAATGTCAATCCAAATTCGCATGTAAATCAACTCTATGACCCCATTTGCAAATTTAGCCAAAAAAAACGAAAGAAAGAAAAAAGTAAAAGAAGAAGAAGAAATAGAATTAGTCCAAAATTTGAGAAGCCCACGTACCGAATGAGAGGCAAGGACGACTTTGGCACCCTTGGGGATCAATTGTGTATCATTTGATCATTAGATCAAATGGGACCCTTGGTCCGATAGTTAAATATTAATATCTTTTAAATAAAATATTAAATTCGAATTTTAAACTTGATTTGAAACTAATTTAATAAAATTTAATATAATTATTGAGTATTGATATTAAAAAAATAAATAAATAAATAAAAAAGAGATCCACGTAGACCGGAAGCCTAATTAGCATTCCCGGCCCACTACTGCAAGAGAGCAACAGCCAAACATCACGCGCTTCCGTTGATTATTTCCTGTAGGCCCAGCCCAATTAATGCGGCTCAATAAAAGTCTACATTTTTAATTTAATAATACCGTCCGGACCATACAACCATCTAAAAAACTTAAGAATAAATTTAATTAAAATTTAATAAAATTTTTAATTTGATATAATACTAATTTTTTTTTTATTTGTAAGGGAACATAATTTTTATTTGTAGTATTCAATATTTTTATAAGAAAACATTTTACTTATAATTAAAAAAATTATAAATTTTATAAATAAAAATAAAGATAATTTAATGTTTTTTTTAATGAATGAAAAATATATTTTTTTTATATCGTAAATCGAATTTGAGATCGTTTAGGAGAGAAAATGATGATAGTTAGTTTATTTATTCGAGGAGTTAATGGATGGATGATAGTTTTGCATCTACGTGGCTTGAAATTAACCGAAGAAATAAGGAGTCATAAATGACGAATGTCGGCAGAAAAAGCAACATGGCATGGGTCCCGGACATGTACGAGATTAAACTTCGGAGATATTAATGTGTGTCTCCAAAAATGCCACATCTACAGCTTTGCCTCGCGATGATCAAGATCAACAGTTCACGACCTCAGGATTGTTTCAATGTCTACCTCAGCCAATTGTATTATTTGGGTATTATATATATTTTTTATTAATCACATTTAAGACATGGGGGTGGATGGGAAAAGTTCCCATTTCACAGATATTGGATGTTTTGATTAAATAAAAATTTAGTGCAAAAATTAAAATTTTGATATATACTTTTTGAAAAATCTATCTTATGTCTAGTACTGTAAACTTATGTTTGCTAAGAATTTTGAATTATTCTTGTTTGTTATTGTTGGAGGTGGATTATGACTTTACAGATTTTAACTCTTTCTTGATTCGAATAATAGCCATCGATGGATAGATACACATATAAAATCGTTAAAGGATGCTCCAGCAAAGAGATTCTGATACTCAAGTCAGTAAAAAGCGATTTTCGTTTGAAAAAAAAATAGACTGAGAATTGTGGGAAGACTGTTCCCTGTTCTATGTACCCAGAGTGTTAGGTCTAGAGAGCGTACCTGACGTCGAGTGTTTTTGAGTTCTCTTATATCTATGAGAGTCATGCGCCGCTGAGGGACTGCTACTCTACCTTCCTTATCGAGCTGATCCGAGAATCTCAATGGTTAATATTCCGAATTGATCACGATCCTCATTTATCGAAAAAATTTCCATTTTTGGGAGGGATATCTTCCTTATCTGGAAGATCCAAGATTTGCTGTTATGAAATAAGAGACTGAAGTTAAGGAAATTCTGACCTTCTTTTAGAATCGTTTCGAGTGCTGCGTACTGTTCGATCGCTCGAACGATAAGGGGCCTTCGAGACTTGTCCGATTAGAGGGCTGACATTTGATTAATTGGTCGATGTGACTGTCTCTGCTCGATGAGTCACGATTGGATAACGGAGCGACTGAGACCCTATCGTTCGGTAGACCCGGGCGACTAAAGCCTTTCAGTAGATTGATCGGGACGGCTATGGCCCTTCGATAGATTATTGTGGTGGGCGTTAGATACTGATCGGCAGGTGCATTTTGTGGACCTTTAGAGAATTGACTCTTTTGATTTGGGTTTTCGACCACATCTCATCATTTTTCCCTAACTCATGATTTTCTTGGAAAGAGACGCTATAAGTCATGATTTTAAAACAGAAGTTCGAGAACCTTTTAATACGACCACTGTCGTTTTAGTCTTCGTAAACCATTTCAAGCACATCCCATAAGGACTTTTCTCATTACAACTTTTTCCATACTAATATCTTTTCCACCTTTTTCTCTCCCCCTGTCAAAGAGTCATTATCGGTGACAAAGATATCTATTTCTCAGGCTTTTTTGAATATCAGTGATATTACGAGCATTATGTCAGCACAAGAACTCCAAGAAGTGCAAACTGAGATGCTGTTGAGGGACGATTATTCTTTGTTGTCCGCTACAGAGGTTGATAGGGCTAATAGGGCGTCGGAAAACTGGGTGCCAATGTATTTTCAATCGGTCAGGTACGGTTTGAAGGTTCTATACACGGGTCTTTTTCTGAAGTTCTACGTCAGTGGAACATATTCCTGACTCTTTTGATTCCCAGTGCTTGGCGACTAATAGTCGCGATGGCTTCCCTATTAGGGTTTTGTCTTCTTCATTTTGATTTTGACATCTTGTCTTCAAATTTTATTCTGATGAGGTGTGGGAGTAACAGGCCGACCAAGGAGTGGTACAAACTACAGACCCGGTCCGAGTCCTGTTGGTGGTTTTTCTATAGAGAGTTTATCGATAAGAGCTGGATACAAAAGTTCTTTTCGTTGAGTTCTTGGATTAGGATCGCATTCCCTAACTTCCCAAGACTGACGGGATGCCCTTTGTGGGGCTGAAACCCCCAGTTGCTTCGAGACACGGTCGTTTCGTTCGGTCGATTAGTAGCTATTGCAAGTCCACCGGTCGAAGCAGATGGTTCGAGTACTTGCTGGACAACCAAATATTATACTTGGTTGGTCTGCTGCTCGGGGAAAAGAGAAAAGTTGATCGGCCCCTTCTGTTAGAGAGAGCAAAAATCAAATTAGTCGATTCTTTGAGTTATCTTGATGACGTCTTGTTGGAGAATGTCACTATTGACATGTTGACTTGACATAACGTGACTAGACCACTTCAGGAGGATTCCGGGGTGTCTGAGGACCTACTTAAGTCTTCTTCAAGGGTGACTGAAGCTCTTCGCAAGTCGCCACCCTCTTTGGTAAAACGGAGGGGGATTTTTTTGCCCCTATCTACGTTGGGGGCTTCGTCTAAGTGCCCAGAGTCGACAGCTGGTATACCGATAGAGGGAGCCGTCCCAAATGAAGGTAATCCTTCGAGTGGAACAAGTGTTGATGCGGATAAGTTAGGAGGAGCCGGGATCTTCCTTTACTTGATGTTGAAGTAAGAACGAATGTTTCTTGAGTTGCGAGAGACAGAATGGCGGGACCTTCTTCCGCTGTTCTGGTCTAGCCTATGTGCAAGGGGAAACACAAAGTTCCTGGGGGAGCGTCCTCTTTATCCTCTATCTCTATTCGGTTTTTCGATGGCAAGAAAGGCTCAAAAGAGCGCGGAACCGTTGCCGTTTGTGCTGGGGACATGCAGTATAGCTACATAAACCTGGCAGAAGCGGAGCGTATCGCCGGGCAATTTGACTTCCATCGCTGTGAGCTTGATCTTCATAGGATGTCTTATGAATAGGTTGGTGGAACTCTTGTGTCCTTAAGTTTGATGGTAATATTCTCTTCACGTCTTTCAAGTTCTCCTTCCTCTTTTATCATTTGTTAACTTGATTTTCTTCGCAAACCATGGCCCTTGCTCGATTTCAAGGATAGCAGGGGAGGCAGGTAATAAGTCACTTAGAGAGACGGCTCTCTAAATTGACCCGTCCGCGGGAATCAGTCTCCCTTCAGGATGGAAAGACCTTGGCCATTGAAGACACATCCGATGCCCTACTCAGCTAGAAAGAAAAGGAGTTGAGATCCCTTGGATCGGAATTGGTCCAGTGCCAAGGGCAGTGCGAAAGGTTGAAATCAAAGGCTCTGGTACACAAGAAATTGGCTCAACTTCATGAGGAATCTCTTCGAACGGCGGAACGTAAGATAGCGGAGCTTGAGAAGTCCCGCGCAAGGGAAGCTATCATCCACAAAGATTCTCAGGTAGACTAACCGAGAGATTAAAGTGCGCCGAAGAGATAGTCCGTATTATGGGTCTAAACGATGCTCTGCCCTTAGTCGAAGAAGAGATTGATACTCAAAATCTGACTGTATAATTTCTACCCGAGATTCTGTACTAAGTGGTATTCGTTCGTTTAATGAAAAATTCTTATATTTTGCCGATAGAAGTCATCTTCTTCGTTTCTTACTGCATTGTCTCAGTAGAATTAAGGAGATTTAGATCTTTCGCCCGACTCAGAACTCTTACACTGGATAACCATGCTCGTTGGTTCGAAATACTGCACCACTCGTCAGTAAAGCGCATGATCAGCAGGGGCCGAGCGGCTGAGATATTCCGTACGATAGGGAATTTCAAATAGTTAGATCGCATCCACCCATTCGGAGAGTTACATCCCCTATTGCGTATGAATGATAGATTCCAAACGACTGAGACCCTTCGATTGATAGAAAATTTTTTTAAATGATTAGGCCGCGTTCACCCGTCCGGGGAGTTACATCCCCCTATTGACGACGTGTACGAATGATAAATCCCGAGCGACTGAGACCATCCGAGCGATAAGAAAATTTTTTAAATGGTTCGGTCCCGTCCACCTTTCCGGGGAGTTACATCCCCTATTGACGACGCGTACGAACGATAGATCTCGGGCGACTGATGCCCTCCGAGTGATAGGAAAATTTTTTAAATGGTTGGACCACGTCCACTCGTTCAGTGACTTACATCTCCTATTGACGGCGCATACAAACGACAGATCCCGGGCGACTGAAATCCTTCAAACGAGAGGAAATTTTTAAATGGTTGGGTCGTGACTACCCGTCCGGGGAGTTACATCCCCTATTAACGACGCGTACGAACGATAGATCTCGGGCGACTGGGACCCTTCGAGTGATAGGAAATTTTTTAATAGTTGGATCGCGTCCACCCATCCGGAGAGTTACATTCCTTATTGACGACGCGTACGAACGATAGATCCCAAACGACTGAGTCCCTTCGAGTGATAGGAAAATTTTTAATGGTTGGGTCGTGTCCACCCGTTCGGAGAGTTACATCCCCTATTGACGACGCGTACAAATGATAGATCCCGGGCGACTGAGTCCCTTCGAGCGATAGGAAATTTTTTAATGGTTGGGTCGCGTCCATCCGTTCGGGGAGTTACATCCCCTATTGACGAGACGTATGAACGATAGATCCCGGGCGACTAAGACCCTCCGAGTGATAGGATCAGGACATGAAGATGTAAAAAGTCCATTAATAAGTGGCTTCAAGAACTTGAGAAATATCCTTGCAGTTTAAAAAAATACCAGCAGTAAAATCCGATGGCTATTTAGCAGCAGAATTATAAGGCTCCAGCTCACATGATAGAGTCCCAATCCCCGACGATATTCTGAATTTGATCTTCATATGCTTGGTACTGGACAAAGCCTCCAAGGTGTTCAGACCTAGTCTGCCCAAGATGACGTTGTAGAGCGAAGGGAGGTCTACCACATTGTACATGATGGGAGCCGTCGTAGGATTAGGGGGTGTTTTAAAGATGATCGGGAGAGAGATAATACTCTCGGGATATATCCACTCACCCGAGAGCCCTTTAACTGGGTCCGCGTGGGGCTGGAGATTGGCATGAGTGAATCTTATTCGTCCAAAAGCATCCCGATATAGGAGATTACAGCCGACTCTTTGATCGACAAAGATCTTTCGAATCTCAAATTGTCTAATTTTGGCGGTTATCACAAGAGGATCGTGCCGGTTCGGATCGATCCCAATGAAATCTTTGTCGGTAAAATTGATGACGGGTCTCTTTTCACCTTGTTGTTTATTGGTACTCGTTGCTAGGATTTCTTGTGGTACAAGGGGAATTACCTTCGGACAATAAAAATTGGTGTGATTAGACATCTGGCCTCATTTTCTGTTGGTCCATTGCGGACCTGAAGAATTACCATGTCCCTTCGATCCTTTAAAGGTCGAGTAGCTTGGCGTTCCTCCTCTTGGTTACATTGTGGCGGTTTACGCCGGTAACCAACGGGAGGCCCTCTTTCCCTCCCGGCGACGAACTCCCGTAGTCTTCCTTCATATATTAGGAATTTCAATTCGTCTTTTAATTTCTTGCAATCATCGGTCGTGTGACCGTAGTCACGATGAAAGTGACAGTATTTTGTTCTGTCCTTGTTGGAATCATTATCGGTTGATCGTGGGGGCCATTGAACGTATGACTTGTCTCTGATGAGGGCTAGGACCCGGTCAGGGGTTTTGTTCAGCGGGGTATATTTGTTGTATCTTCTTAGAGGAGGAGGTTTTGTCCGGTTTCTCCTAGGTGGAGACCTCCGGGATGACTGGTTTCGCTCTTTACGGTTAGACTGATCTCTTCTATGATCGGATGCTTCGGCGTCCTCGGCAGCAATGTACTTCTCGGTTCGAGCGTAAAATTCTTGGATGGTAGCAGGGGGTTTCTTTGTGATAAACACCTTCATATCGGATGACCGTAAACCTATTAATAGTGCAGCCAATGCGATTGAATGATTCAAAGAAGTGACCCTCATTATCTTCTCCTTGAACCTTTCCAGGAAATTCCTTAGGGATTCCTCTTTACCTTGGTGTAGTGATAACAAGGCGGTGGACTTTTTCTTGACTCCCCTGCTTATCACAAAATGTGACTCAAACTGTTCACGTAACTGAGAGAATGTCTTTATACTTAACGGTGGGAAAAAATTGAACCAAGTAAGTGCATTTCCTGAGATAGTAGTGGAAAAATACTTGCACATGGCTTCGTCAGGCATGTCCCTGGAGATTATTACGGTTATAAAATGGGCCATATAATCTTGGGGATCTGTTGTCCCATTGTATCTCTCTATGGGAGGCAGAAGTACGTTGCGAGGCATAGACTCTGAGTAGATCTTGGAGTCGAACGGTGAAGCGTAAGAATAAGAGGAGATTTGGTCTCCCTGAGGGTTGGCCCGTTGTAGTTCCTCGGCTACCAGTTGTTCGACCTGCTTTCAAAGATCATCAGGGACTGGTCTGGAGTTTTCAGATGCTTCACCACGTGGAGGCGACGGTCGTCGCTTGGGATGTCTAGATCCCCCGACAAGGGATTAGACTTCAGGTCTGAGGGCGCGACTAAGGTCCTCCAATTGTCTGCTCATATCCTGACGTTTGGATTCCAACCTCTCCATCTGGGGCCGATTGACTCGCTCTGGAATAGGGTCGGCCATGGGTTGGACATGGACTGCGGGTTGTAAGGCCCGTTCTTGATGAGGTGGTCTCATGGGAGCTGCCTGATCGCGAGTGGTTGGATCAGGAGCCGCGAAGGGAGCGGCTTCAGAAAGTGTGGTCGTGTGCCCTTCGACAAGAGGAGCAATTTGTGATGATGCTCTAGTTCTCAGAAGCATGATTATCAGAATAACCACAGGGAATTACTCTAGTCTGTTCCCATGAGCGGTGCCAATCTGTTAGAGGTGGGTTATGACTCCACAGATACTATCTCTTTTTTGATTCGAACAATAGACGTCGATGGGTGGATACACCTGCAAAACCGTCGGAGGGTGTTCCGGCGGCGATACTCCGACGTTCAAGTCAGTAAAGAACGGTTTTAGTTTGAAAGAAAAACAAACTGAGAATTGTGGGAAGACTGTTCCCTGTATTCTGTGTGTCCAGAATGTTAGGCCTAGAGAGCATACCTGATGTCGAGAGTTTTTTAGATCTCTTATACCTGTGAGAGTCGTGCGCCGCTGATGGACTTTTATCCTACCTTCCTTATCGAGCTGATCCGAGAATCTCGAGGGTTAATATTCCGAATTGATAACGATTCTCATTTATCGGAAAAACTTCCATCTTTGGGAGAGATGTCTTCCTTATCTGGAAGATCTAAGATTTGCCGTTATGAAATAAGAAACTGAAATTAAGGAAATTCTGACATTCCTTTAGAATTGTTTGGAGTGTTGCGCACTATTCGATCGCTCGAACGATAAGGGACCTTTGAGACTTGTCCGGTTAGAGGGCTGACATTGGATTAATTGGTCGAGGTGACTGTCTCTACTCAATGAGTCACGATCAGTTAACGGAGCGACTGAGACCCTATCGTTCAGTAAATACTGACGACTAAGGCATTTCAGTAGATTGATCGGGACGGTTATGACCCCTTGATAGATTATTATCGTGGGTGTTAGATACTGATTGACAGGTATCTTTTGTGAGCTTTCAGAAAATTAACTCTTTTAATTTAGATTTTGGGTCATGTCCCATTAGATATAAAATTAAATATTTATGAGCAAATAGAGAGTATTTAGAAAGAAAAAAGAATTCTGAATTATTCTTATGGTTGTCCCTTCTCCCCTTCCTTCACCCCCCGTCTGCAATTACTGATTCAAACATTGGTTGGATTCTCAGTGTCATTTCATTTGTCGAACTTTTAGACTTAAAAAAATACTTTTGGGTCAGGACAGTCCTTTAAAACATGCTCACTTTTAAGAGAGAGAAGGAGAATCCTAGAAGGAACGCGGCTTGACTGGGGAAATATGGAGTTGCTGCCTTTTTCGCCCCTATACGACCGAGGATCAAGTGTAACTTTATTTTTATCAATTGAATATTTAATGCATGTGCTTGGTTCGGCGGTCCAAATAATATGAAATTATTATTATTATTATTATTTTACAGCGATCAACAAATTACAGTAGCTTAACACTGGATTCTCGCATGTTATCCTTACGTTGCACTATTCCTCAAACTTGACAGACGCACAAAAACAAAAAAAAAAAAGAGTTTAACATTTTTGTGTATTATGACTTAACTCATAAATCGATATTAATGTTCTATGAACTAAAAAAAATAAAATAAAATATCTGAAATTTGAAGTGTCATAATTGGAGAGTATACATAATATGGTTTTTGTTCAACAAAAGATAAATAGGTATGGAACAATTTGAAGAGATGGCGAACTTTACAGGTTCCTACTGGGTTAGGACCCAGATATGGGGTCTTACGTCGTCCTCGACTAGGGGCGGGCCAAAAAGTTGATGGGGTGATGATACCTTCGGACCCCCAATATCTTAGATGAACTTTTCCGTCAAAATGGTCAAATCAGTTCAGGCGTTGTCTGAGCAAAGACAGCACTAATTAGAAACAGCCAAGGCTTAGCTAACATGAGCATTGATGGCTCTCTCTCTCTCTCAAAATTGGAGGGGAAGAGAGGCGAGAGCAGGGTAATACAAAGTCTCAAAAGTTGTGGACTAGAGCTCAATCTTATAATAATAATAATTAATAAAAGAAAAGGCAAAAAGCAATTGTAATTGACTTGAAGTTTCAAATATGGACCTAAAAGGAGCTACTTAAATACTATACATAGTGTAGCACTTTTGGGGGCATGCATGGCATGGACCCTTTTTGCTCTTCTATTAAATTAAAAGTGACTTGAAAAGATTCCTGTCCTAAACTATTTTATCCTTATGTACAGAAGAGTAGTGCGTTTTGCCTCCACCTCCACTTTATTCTAATTTAATCTTTTTTTCATTTCCCAATTACGACGGAATACAACATACAGCTCAGAACTCAAAATCTCTATCCATCCTCCCACATGTTATGGTTATGGGATGGGAGTTAGTCAAATATTGTCCTACGTGAGTATTTTGACCTCCCAGAATTGATTCCGTACGCATCACCCTACAAGCTTGAGATATGGATCCCACTCGATAATAACCAAAAGTTTCATTTTATTTTTAAAATATTTAACTATTTTATTTTTTATTTTCATATTTATAATATTATATCTTTATAGTTGTGACAATGATTTTTTTATACAAATTCAATTTGTTATAATAATTTATTAAAATAATAAAATATTATAATTTCATATTTTACATTACTTCTCTTTGTTTAAATATTTTTAATATGATATTAGAATCATATGCCCCTAAGGAGACAAACTAATGACAACAATCACTCTCTTCCGATCTCATGATTCAAAATTTAATTCCTATTATAATTAAAAAAAATATTAGAATCATATTCAAAATTAATTTTTAACATGTTATCATAACAATGTTTAAAATGATTTCTGATTTATTTATGCATACAATATGACATGTTTGATTATTTTATAATAGTAAATTTGAAAATAAAGTATATCCTGAAATTTTATCATTTTAGTAGAATTATTTGGATAAATTTTTTATATACATAGTGCTCAATATAAATATTCAATAATGTTCAATAGATTGCCATTTCAATCGCTCATTTATACCAGACAGCGACAAAGGTCAAAATTGACAAATCCTATTGAAGCTTGGTTTGCAGGTTAGCAGAGGTGGTACCAATCAAAACTAACCCTCTCAATCAAAGTTATACCCTATTTTGAATCTTTTGCTTGTTTTGGTCTCTCTCTCCCTCTCTCAGTCTCTGTCTCTGTCTCTCTCTGTCTCTGTCTCTGTCTCTCCTTAGCTTTATCTCACCCACTCAAATCAGAATTGTTCCTAACCGACGATGTGATTTACGTAATACCAACACCACCAATAAGGTGGTTCTAGGCAATGCAACAAATGGAGGAAAGGTACCTTCCACCGCAAGAACGGACATTATGGGTTTGGACTTTAATCATAGTTTATTTCAATTTGTTATTCTAATTTTGGAAATCGGGAATCTTGACATGATTGCTTTTGTACTGGGTCAGTTTTAAATAAGAAAAAGTATATATTTATATGATACATAAATTATTTCTTAACTTAATACGAAAAGCATATATATACACATGTAATATTTTTTTATATTTTATAAAAAATTATTTTTAAGTTTAAAATTTATAAATTTGAGATTATCAAAAAAAATAACCCTATTATTATATTAAGATTTATCTTCATCAATAATAATTTTAAATAATATTTTCTAAAATTTTGAAAAAATAATTTAATTTCATACCAGTGGTAAAATTACAATTAGATTCAGGCACACTGTCCGGTAAAATAAGGGTACCCTTTTTCATAGGTCAAGCAATCTTAAAAGAAAAATAAAAAATCTCATGTTAATCGATGATGATAATGATTTGGTGAGCATAAATAACATTCAAATGGGTGAGAAGAGAAGGGGTGGGTCAGTCACAGTGCAGAATTTATGAATGAGTCAGATTCCTTGTTCTGATCACGCATTGCGTATTTATAAGACTCTGTCCTTAATTTATGTCAAAATTATTTTTTTTGCAGTAAATATGTACTTTTTAATAAATTTAAATAAATAAAATTGATGGTAAGAGTAAAACTTTTTACTATAAATGCTAAAGTTGTAGGTTGGTGAGTCACATTTATATGTGTGATTTTTCCCATATTTGACTTTGTTTTAGGTGTGATTTGATTATGTGTGTTAATCTTGGCGGGTTAATGATAATACATTTACCCAACTATTATTACTTCTATAGTAAATTTTTAATACTTCATAGTAATTCTCAAAAGAGATAAACATTAACATGTTTTTTCTTTTCTTAATTTCAAAAGTTAATGTATAATCGAGGCGTTAATTAATAACTCGTGTTGTGTAACTTAATGCAAAATTAATAATAATATTGTAACTAATGTGAATAATTCAAATTAAATTAAAACATTATTTAGTTGGCCATGTTTAAATTTCTAAATTTTACTAGTGCATCATTCAAAATAAAGAATAACGTGCATTTTCATTGGAGGCAAGTTCATCGCAGTTAAGTCGTGTATGCTTTCGAATCAAAGATGCATGCTTTTCTTAATTGTTTCAATGAATTATTTAATAATTTCCAAAACTTAGTACTTATCTCTTCCAAAAAAAGGTAACTTAAGTCTGATTAAAGTAGAGAAATATATAAAAAATTTCTTTAAGTAGAGTAATTTCTTAATGCATTCATCTCCCTGATCAAATCTTATCATAATTTTCATATTTATTGGGTATTTTAATATTAATATTATCATTATCTAACCTAACCCACTCATTAAATATGAACCCATCAGACAGGTAAGCGTGTCCTAAAAAATGTCAATAAGATGAAAGAGTTATTTATTTTATAAAGACGTTACGCAGTGTACCGCCATAATCCTGGTGCCCTACCAAATAAATTTGAAAAAAGTAAGCACTTAAATTTAAATAATAGTAGGGCATATTAGTAAATAGAACCGAAATCTTAGGTTAGTACTGTAACCTCGGCCAGTATTTCTATTTCTATTATGAACCTTTTGAAAATTTAACGTATGAATAAACAATTCTTTCTTTTATTTTTTAGTGTTTTTCTCACCCAACCTTCACCAAATCCAGCTACTTCTTGTTCTTTTTTCGCCCCCCCCCCCTCTCTCTCTCTCTCTCTCCTCCCTTTCTTTACTGTCACTGTTTCTCTGCCCCCCTCTTCCTCTCTTATCTGTTGAGTCGAAAAAAGAAAGAAAACAAAATAGAGAGAAATTTCGTTTTCGTTTTCTCGAAGTGTAGCCAGAAAGCAAAACCGAATCAATCAGTCTCAGACTTAAAAGGGTCACACTTCTGAGGAATCAAAGTTTTTTTCTCTTTGTCTCAAAACCCATTTTTGTTTTAGTTAACAAACTTTTTTTTGGGTTAATTTTTTTAAAAAATTAAAATATTGTTGTTGTAAAAAATAAAATTGTATCCGAGGGGCTGATTGAGAAGTTGGAAATGCGTAAGAGCCGGCGATTTTTCACCGGGTTGGAGCTGATCGGAAAATCGCCGGCGATCTGATGGAATTGGAACTCTCTCTGTTTCTATTTATTGCTTCCTTCCATGGAGTTGAAGGCTCGAAGTGGTTTTTGTAAGCTTCGATTCGGTCTAATTCTTTCTCAGGTAAGCTTGGAATTCAAAACCCTAGTTTGCTTCCAGTGATTTAGGTTCTGGGGTTTTCAGTTCATGTCAAAAAACCATAAAAAACTCTAATTTGTGGTTTGAGTAGCTTTCCATTTTTTGAGATTTTTTTTTTTGAGTCGGGTCAATTTTGCATATGAACCCTTTGTACTTGCTTTCATGTTTTCCTAGGATCTTCTATTTAAGATTGTTATTTCCATTCCTAGGCTTTTGTTTCTTTTTAGTTGCTTTTTTTTTTCGTTCCTCCTGGAGAGTTTTAAATGTTTATGGTTAGGGTTTTTGTGGCAGCTCCTCATTATGTAGGAAATATTAGGGGGTTTTGATCGATTTTGTGAATTTGTAATGTTTTACACTCAAAACTTAAGGTGGGTTTTATGGATCTAGGGTTTTAATTTAGTTAACACCGTGGGGAGATATGTTTGAATGGAAAAGGTTTTGGGTTAATGTCTATAAACCTTGATCTTAATCTGCTGATATCTGTCATGTTGAGATAGTGTGAATCTCTTACAGTTCTTTACAGTTCTTGTTAGGAGAAAGCTAATATTTTTATTGGCACAATTTGCTCATTTTTTTTTTATAATAATATTTGCTTCTCTTTGTATTGTAGATTGTATTAGGGTTGTTATTGTTTGAGACCGCCACTCCAAAATCTGATGAGCACCTTGTCTGGCCTAAACGTGTGGAAAAGGGAAGTGATAATGTAAATTCACATTCTTGTCTGATGAGCACCTTGTTTGATCGATTTTGTGAATTTGTAATGTTTTACACTCAAAACTATAGGTGGGTTTTATGGATCTAGGGTTTTAATTTAGTTAACACCGTGGGGAGATATGTTTGGATGGAAAAGGTTTTGGGTTAATGTCTATAACCCTTGATCTTAATCTGCTGATATCTGTCATGTTGAGATAGTGTGAATCTCTTACGGTTCTTTACAGTTCTTGTTAGGAGAAAGCTAATATTTTTATTGGCACAATTTGCTCATTTTTTTTTTTTTTTTATAATAATATTTGCTTCTCTTTGTATTGTAGATTGTATTAGGGTTGTTATTGTTTGAGACCGCCACTCCAAAATCTGATGAGCACCTTGTCTGGTCTAAAGGTGTGGAAAAGGGAAGTGATAATGTAAATTCACATTCTTGTATCCATGACCAAATCCTGGAACAGAGGCGGCGACCAGGTCGCAAAGTGTATTCTGTTACCCCACAGGTTTATGCAGTGAATGGCCCCTCGGTATCCCTGCACCGGATAGGTAGGTCATTGCTTGGGGTTTCCTCTTCGCTATCCCCATCACCAGCGCCACAGCCAGGGCCGCAAAATGTTGCAAAACAACCAATCCGAATTTATCTAAATTATGATGCAGTTGGTCATTCATCAGATAGAGATTGTCGAAATGTTGGTGACATAGTAAAGGTGAGTATCGGGATGAATTGGTTCTCACTGTGTGCTTATGTGGTATAATACTAATTTTACATTATCATTGTTTGTTTAGCTTGGTGAGCCTTCTGGAAATTCCTCCCCACGCAATCCTTTGTGTAACCCTCATGGTGATCCTCCAATATTTGTCGACTGCTGGTATAATTGCACCTTGGATGATATTTCTGGGGAGGACAAAAGACATCGCCTTCGCAAGGTTTTGATTCTTCCTCTATATTATTCTCTTATAGAAACCTTATTTATGGTTTTCCAGAATTATAGCACATGCCAGCAGCCCTATCATGATGGTGTTACAATATGAAATAAAGTGTCTTAAAGAATCGGAGATGGCTTACTGTTTTATATATTCATAATCCACCCTTTCTGGATCACTTATGCAGTCGTGCTCTGCATCCAAGTATTTTGCTTCCAAAACCTGTGGTGGTGCAATATCCACCTATGGCTTGAATATTTGGCAACTTAAGAAAATAAAAAGACCAAGGGTGAAAGTGTACAAGTGCAGAAAGTTAACCCTTATAGCTTCTGAAAAGAATTTTCTGCACCTTTTATTTTTTTATTTTTTTATTTTTTTTGAAGACTAAATTTTTTGAGTAATTGAAACAGGCATTAGGGCAGACAGCAGACTGGTTTAGAAGAGCCTTAGCTGTTGAGCCTGTTAAAGGGAACTTGCGGCTAAGTGGATATTCTGCCTGTGGCCAAGATGGAGGCGTACAACTTCCTCGTGAATATGTAGAAGGTATATATGCTGCAAAACGTAGGGTCCACGGTCCAGAGATATATCCTCTGGTTACTCTAATATTGCATAATAATTGAACTTTTTGTAGGTAGAAATTAATCATCATTTTTGTTCCTCCAGAGGGTGTTGCTGAGGCAGACTTAGTTCTGTTAGTGACTACTAGACCCACTACTGGCAACACTCTTGCATGGGCGGTAGCATGTGAGCGTGATCAGTGGGGTCGTGCAATTGCAGGTAGGGATACAAGTCGAAAAAGCTGTTTGTTCTCACTTTATGAGGAAGCAGTTAGCATCCCATAGTATCTAATTATGGCCATTTGTGTAGGACATGTGAATGTTGCTCCTCGCCATTTAACCGCGGAAGCAGAGACCTTACTTTCGGCTACCCTCGTTCATGAGGTGAGTTTTGTTCCAACTTCTTTGGAGAAATATTTGTAAGGCTCTGACTTTGATGATTATAGATGAGCATGGTTGGCATCTTTTAGGTGATGCACGTCCTTGGCTTTGATCCCCATGCTTTTGCACATTTCCGGGATGAGAGGAAAAGGAGGCGTGATCAGGTAATGTTGGCTTGATAATTATGACAAGAAACAACTGAACAAAAGAGAGATTGTGATATTTTACCTGGTTTAACTATCAAAACTGTATCAAAGGTATCTTTGTTATAGCATCTAATGATGTCCCGGGGGGGGGGGGATAATCTTGATTCTGGATGTTGTTTTAGCTATGAAGGCTGAGAATAGCTGCAGTTAGAAACCCAAATCACATAAGGGTTCTAGATCATGGTTGCTCTCCAACTCCGCATTGCTGGTATCTTTCGTAACAGACATCTACACAATAATGCTGCCCTGGATGTGAAGCCAGAAGTTGCTCTCAATGCTGAAATAGCTACAATGTTAGTTGCGTTGAGATTGTTAAAGGACTTAACTCTACTGAACAAAATTTTAGTCCCAAATTTGTGATAGACTGAACTTAGTCTTGTGTTCTGTAAGAGGTGGGATGATTGAAGAAACAAATTGAGAATTGCCATCTTATAGATACTAGCATTTTCCTGTTTGTTGTTTCCTTGGCCAATGGAACATAAGTAGGGAAATCTAGGTGGTTCTTGGTTGTTTTCTGCTGCATGAATACAGTGCATTTTCTTATATGAGCTCATTATGGAAGCTCTGTGTTTTATGAAATTTACAATTTCAGGTTACTGAACAATCAATGGATGAAAAGCTCGGAAGAATGGTTACTCGAGTAGTGCTTCCTCGTGTTGTCATGCACTCACGATACCATTATGGGGTATTACACGATTTATGGTTGGACAAACCTACATTACATTAGTTTTAGAAGTAATGTCCTTGTTGACTTCACCACTGGTTTTGCATTAAAAAAATTTACAGGCATTTTCTGAAAATTTCACTGGCTTAGAGCTGGAAGATGGAGGTGGGCGTGGAACATCAGGTTTCTTTTCTTTTCTTTTTGTTTTCTTTTACCATCCATGCACTGTGTTAGCAGGCGATTTTAAATTGACAGTGTAGCGCAAGTGATTACATTGTTCTTTGTGAAACTTGGTATTTCATCTCTTTTGTGTGGGGAAGGGGGGAGGGCATCCTCATGTAACACTTGCGAATTCACCCAAAAAAAAAAAATCCATTCACCAAGATATGGGCATCTCTAATTTTGCTTTTATTTTTATTTATTTTTTTTCTTTTGGTTTTGGTTCCATGCTTCCAGGATCACACTGGGAGAAAAGGCTTCTGATGAATGAGATTATGACAGGATCAGTGGATACTAGATCTGTAGTTTCAAAAATGACACTGGCACTTTTAGAGGACAGTGGATGGTACAAGGCTAATTACAGTATGGCTGACCGTCTAGATTGGGGTCGCAACCAAGGAACTGAGTTTGTGACCTCTCCTTGCAATTTGTGGAAGGGAGCATACCATTGCAACACAACACAATTGTCAGGGTGTACATATAACAGGGAGGCAGAGGGTTACTGCCCAATTGTAAGTTATAGTGGAGACCTCCCTCAATGGGCGCGTTATTTTCCTCAGGCTAACAGAGGTATCCCTTGTGCCATTCTGTTTTCACCTTTTTATTTTGTGGCATTCTATTTTAATATTTGGTGATTGGTCTGGTATAAATAATTATGGTCATACAGTAGGCAATACAACCTTGGCATAAAGGACTTGCTGATAGTAGTCATCATTGCAGGATTGAGTCAAATGCATAGTCTGTATTTAATAATATTTTATTAGTGAACCAAAATTCAATGTATTTAATTACTCGGTATTCAACAACAACTGATCAAATGGATGTGAGACACAGCTCTG
The DNA here is from genome assembly GCA_037126225.1 of Dillenia turbinata. Taxonomy (NCBI): domain Eukaryota; kingdom Viridiplantae; phylum Streptophyta; class Magnoliopsida; order Dilleniales; family Dilleniaceae; genus Dillenia; species Dillenia turbinata. The sequence continues at coordinate 26,754,101 of JBAMMX010000006.1, read as the reverse complement.
GACAAAAAAGAGAAATACTTAAAATAATATATGATTATATAGTCTGATAGTCATGTTTATGTAGTTCTACCTGTCGTCAACTGCATTTTTTGTCATCGCAGGTGGACAGTCATCTTTGGCTGATTATTGCACCTACTTTGTGGCTTATTCTGATGGATCTTGTACAGACACCAACAGTGCACGGGCACCTGACAGGATGCTGGGTGAAGTGCGGGGAAGTGATTCCAGGTCAGTTGAGTTTCTGAAGCTTCACTTGTTGATTGAGCCATTTCATTGCATTGCTGAATTTCATTCACTTTGTCATCATGCAGGTGCATGGCCTCATCATTAGTACGTACTGGTTTTGTGCGGGGCTCCACAACCCAGGGCAATGGTTGTTATCAACACCGTTGTGTAAACAACTCTCTGGAGGTATGTAGTTGCTACATCAAGCTCTTCGTTGTCTTCAGTATGTGCACATAAGACGTGGGATTCATGAATACACATGCGTAATGATGAGGGTAACTAAACGTATCTGAATTGTGAGGAAGCCTTGAGTGAGCCTTGAATGTGTCAAGGAATAAGTATAATGAGACTCCGTACCATCTTTCATTTTCCTGCCCTCATCCTCTCCTGCTGTGCTGCTGCGGTAATCTGATCCTCAGATGTTCTGCTTAGGTTGCTGTAGATGGCATGTGGAAAGTTTGTCCTCCTGAAGCTGGTGGACCAGTGCAGTTCCCTGGGTTCAACGGAGAACTGATCTGCCCTGCCTACCATGAACTATGCAGCACAGTTCTCGATCCCATATCAGGAGAATGTCCTAACTCATGTAGTTTCAATGGAGACTGCATTGATGGAAAGTGTCATTGCTTCTTAGGGTTTCATGAACAGGACTGTAGCAAACGTGAGTTCCATCTTTTTCGCTAAGCTTCTAAACAAGTCTTTGTTCGTTACTACTATTCTTCTTTATATTTCTTGGGATTTAAAACTGTATAACCTGTGACAGGCTTATGTGCTAGCAATTGTAGTGGACATGGAAGGTGCCTCCCAAATGGAGCTTGCAAATGTGAAAATGGGTACACCGGCATTGACTGCTCTACGGGTAAGTGAACTGGCCTTCTTGAAGCCCATGCTATGAAATGGGAACTATAGTAAATGAATAAGCCGCACCTTACGGTACCTTTCTGGCCAGTGTGAAGGACTCTTAACTTATGACTAAAAGTCACGTATTTTATGTTGTCTTGATAATTGTTCTTGCTAATGGTCAGTGTGAAGAACTACAACTTAAAAAGTCACATATTTTATAGTTCTGCAATAACAAGTCGCAGTTGCAAATTTATTGAGGCTCTTCCATCTTGTATGCTTTTAAGCATTGTAATGCCAACATCACTGCTTTGAGTTACTAGAGTCCATTCCCCAGATCTGATGGGCTGTTCTGGAGGAGGCTGTGTAGGAGCACTCCTCATCCAATTCTAATGTATTAAGTGAAAATAAAATGCAGCTGTATGCGATGAACAATGCAGTCTTCATGGAGGAGTCTGTGACAATGGCCTTTGTGAGTTCCGCTGCTCTGACTATGCTGGCTATACATGCCAGAACACCTCCACACTCCTCCCCAATCTAAAAGAATGCAAGCAGGTGCTGGAGAGTGATTTGTCTGGGCAGCATTGTGCACCTAGTGAATCTAGTATTCTTCAGCAGCTCGAGTCTGCCGTCGTTATACCAAACTTCAGACGGCTGTATCCTACCAGTGGTAGTAGTATTATGATGACTCTCTTTTCGAATGACTACTGTAAAGCAGCTGCAAAGCGGCTAGCCTGCTGGGTAAGTATCTAGGCCTCACTGTTGAGATTATTCCCTTATTTTTTTTGGGGGGGGGTTCAAATGCAATACTTTGCTTTCATGAACAGATCTCAATCCAGAAGTGTGAAAGGGACGGTGACAACAGGCTCCGAGTATGCCATTCAGCATGTCAGTCCTATAACTTAGCTTGTGGAGCATCTCTCGATTGCTCAGACCAGACCCTCTTCAGCAGTGAAGAAGGTGACGGTCAATGTACGGGCTCAGGGGAGATCAAGGTGTCATGGTCATGGTTTAACCACTTGCGTGGCCTTTTCTTTTCAAGTAACAGTTCCTTTAGAAGAACGTCTGTAAAATATGAGGAGCAGCTCTAATATTTTTTTTTTTTTTTTGGTTTATTTAGGAATGTAACGTTTAGGGGCCTTTTTTTTTTTTTTTTTTTTTTTTGAAGTTGAATTCAGGGTTTTCCTTCCACCTGGTCCAGGGTGATTAAAAAGTGGACGGTGGAATGTTTTCGATGAATTTGGACTTTCGAAGTGAAAGTCCATTAGGTTAGAGAGAATCGGTTATATATTGAATAGTACGAGGAAAGGCAAAGGAAAAAAAGGGAAGTTGATAGGCTTTGATTGAGATCTGTGTATCGGTCTTTCGGCCTAAGGCCTTAGAAAGCAATGAAATTTCTCAAGTTTTTACTACATTGTTTTACGTCTCTCTCCCTATCTCTCTCTCTCTCTCTCTCTCTCTCTCTCTCTATAATTTGTGGAGATTTGTGTAGGATTTATGTAAGAGAGACCCAAATGATGGTCTACTCCAATACATTTTTAATTTTTTTTATTTGCTTGAGGTGATACAAGAGTAAATAGTTTTCATGAAAGATTATGTTTCTTTGTACGTAAAGACATGTATTCGACAAGGCAAAGATTATGGGAGAAGTTATGCTAAATTTAATTTAAATGTGTCAAAAGTTGTTGGATTTGGGACCTGACCAGCTCTCCTAAAAATGACACTAGATCTCGTGGACAAACCGACCACAAAACAATTCATCTTGTCTTCTTTGTGAGTATTCACCATCTTCATTATTTTTTCTATACCAACCAAACCAAATACATTTTCAATTAATCAATAAATTATAATTTAATTGATATCATTTCTTTTTTTTATATAAAAGTCTCGATTTCAAATCTCTCAATATATCAAAAAAAAAAAAAAAAATACTCTTTCAATCACAAGCCAAACCACATCACAAATCAAGCAAAAGAAATCATTCCATTTATGACAAACATAGATAAACATATAAACACTATTATTATTATTATTATTATAAAAACAATGTGATAATAATTCTGAATTGCATAAAAATATATAAAATGCTACCTTAACTCTCCTATTTAATTGAGAATATAATAATCTTAAGAAAATTAATTGATTAATAAAACTTGTTGATTGACCAAATAATTATGTAGGGTGTCCAACACAAGATTTGGTCCATCAGAATACGCCTTTTCTTGATTAGTACTTTGATCAACTAGATGGACAGAACGTGATCAAGTAATCCGACCCGATACAGGTCCGAGTGCTCGAGGCATCATCGTAAGCATAGCTATAGGCGCTGGGGCAAGCACTTTTGAACATCTCGGAATAAGTGGTAGGAGAACACGTGGTAGGGGTTGAGTGGTCACCGGTACAGCAAAATTCCGGTGTGTTAAAGGCAGCACAAGCACTCTTGCAGGCCACGACCCGACCCGTATCCGCTACCCTCAATTCGGCAGGGCAATTAACATTCAGGTCATTAACACAACCCGCATACTGACAGTCACCGGATCCTCCGGTGGCACTCACGCCCATTCCTACGTTGTAACCGTCGACGAGGCTGACGTCATAGAAGTCCTTGTTGTCGTGGCCGTTGAGAGTGAATTCTGCTAAAGTCACGGGTGGTTGACCACCACCTGTGCATTTGAGTGCTCCACAATCTCCTGTTGTGCACTTGCCGTTACCCGACTCGTCGAAGTTGCATTCGGTTCGGGCCCAGAACCGACCAGACCAACCCGCTGGAGCGGTTACTTGGGTAGATGAACCGGGTGGCAATACGAACCCGCCATCACCGATGGTAGGTCCGTTTCCGGTTATCGTTCCGGGCCAAACCGTGTGGTCACAATGGTTTTGTAGTGTGAAAACAGTTGCAGTTGCAATATTTCCTGAAAAAATTTCAAAGCCCACAAATTATTTTATCAAAATTATTCCAACAAATATTACTATTCTCAAACATAGCAAACTTCGATGTGCTATTTTGAAGCCTACTGATATAATACCACGGACATGATGCAAGTTAGTATAATGCAAACCATTCTTGAGAAATTTCAAATTAAAACATGATCATGACCCAGATACATAATGTGAATATATATTCGTATGTGTGTGTGTGAGGGGGAGGGGGAGAGAGAGAGAGTTATGAAAACAAGTTCCATTAGAGCAGGTGACTGTAATGTAAATGTAAGGGAATAAAACAAGAGGCAAGAGTCATTTGAGAAATTGTTGCATACCTAAGAGAGAGATAAGTAGAAGAAGCAGATGAGGAAGAGGAAGCTTGTGAATGGTCTCCATTAGATGAAGGTGAAGAGTCTGGAGCAAAATTTGAGGGAGAGGGAGATAGTGGAGGAATTGGGATGATGGGAGAAGTTAGAGTGGTTGTAGTTGGGGGTCGTGCAGGGAAGTTACAAAAAGGCCTAGCCTTATTTATAGAATTTTTTTTTTTTTTAAATATATGTAAAAATATTAAATATATAGTTACTAATTAATTTGGTAGCCTGCCTTTTTCATCAACTCTCCTCATTCCATATATGGTACTTGCTTTTTGCTACCACCAAATTTATTCTCCCCCAGAGATGTGACCAAAGGAGCTAACCACATAAAGAAGACGCATCACCTTCCTCGTTTTCTTATTTTTCATGTTTGATCTATATTCCCAAACAAAGGTAAAAATTAGTAGTAGTTTGAATATAGAATATTTGTGTTTGGAAAAATAGGAAACAACATCATATGCCGTTTCAAAGATATTCCATTTTGTAAGCCTCTTCTAGTGCACAATGCATGTCAAAATATTAATGTTTGGTTTGGGGTACGAACAACTAATTAATGTGGGAATGTTTTACCCATCAATGTGGTTAAACAACAGAAAGAGTGTGCAATTGATAAAAGAAAGATTCAAGTGTGTATCTCTTGCAATGTCGCCAAGAGAAGAAAAAAAATAAAAATAAGGATAAAAATGACTGCAATGCAACCTAGAGGATAATGGGAAAACTTAGAGTTTCAGTTAATTAAGATGTTGCGTAACATGAAAGTTTGGCTCCCACCTTCAACACAAACCTTATTACACAAACCTTATTAATTGAAAGCCGCAGGTCAGCCGTCAATTGTTGCATTGCAGTTCTCCTTTCTCATTCCAAGTCTTTTGAACCACAATGGAACAACTATAGTTAATAGTTAATTATAATTAAAAATATTATTTAGTAGTTAATAAGATTAGTTAGTAATTAGATGAAATGATTAAATGGTTACTAGAATTAGTATAAATAGTAATATCCAATATATATAATAGTATTGAATAAAATTGATTGAAATGTAATGAAATCTCTCTTTATCCTTCTATATATATCTCTCTCTACTATTCTAACCCCCTGTCTCTCTCTATCTTTCTTTCCCTCTCTCTAAAGTTGGTTCATAACAAATTAGTATCAGAGTTTACGAATTTTTAGTTAATATTGAAATATGAAAGAAAAAATAAGATATGAAGCCATCAAAAGAGGAACCCTTTTATGAAGCCATCGAAGAGCATCTCAAAAAGTAAGAAATTATAATGCAAGTAATGGTCAAGGAAATCAGCCAAACAATTGATGAACATGGCAAACGGATGGATGCTCTCATGACGCGCATGTTGAAAATGTTTGATATTGATGAGAATATCAACATCCTGGTGAAAAAAAAAAACAAAAAAATAAAAAGAAATCAGATAACAAAGAGAAGCATGAAGAACAAGATATTGATATACTTTTTGATTCTTCCGTTTTACTTACTTCTAGTGAAGAAATATTGATGGTAAAAGAAGGGTCACCAATGACAAAAAAAGAATCTATTAATGGTGATTTCTTGTCAAACATTCCAAAATTTAAAACTTCAGAATTCATTTTGAAAAATTATTCACTAAAAACAAAATTTCAATGTCTTAGAAAAAAATTATTGATGATGAGTTCTAACCAAGATTTCCAAAAATTGAACTTCTAGTATTCGTAAGGCAAGATCATTCATCAAAAAGAAGTTCAAGAAAAGTCTTTCTCAAACTCTCTCATCTCTATTTTTCTCCCACTACTCTCTATGCAAGTCAAGTTACATCAATTGTTTGTTTTCATCACTTATCTTTCAACACAAATACAAATCTTGATTCAAAATTTATGAATTCAAAGTCTAAATTTTTTATTTTCCATCCTCGAGGACATGAATGTCTTCCAATGGGGAAAATATTATAATAACTACAGTTAGTTGTTAATCATAATTAAAAATATTAGTTAATAGTTAATAAAATTAGTTAGTAGTTAGGTGAAGTGGTTAAATGATTAGTATAATTAGTATAAATAATAATATTCAATATATATAATAGTATTGAATAGAATTGATTGAAATGTAATGAAATCCTTCTTTCTCCTTCTATATATATATATATATATATATATATATCTACTATTCTAACTCCTCTTTCTCTCCCTATCTTTCTTTCTTTCTCTTTCTTTCCCTCTCTCTCAAGTTGCTTCATTATACACAATTAGGGGCAGAGCCATCTATAGTCTTTGGGGGGGGGGGGGGGGAACCACAATTAGGGGCAGAGCCACCTATAGTCTTGGGGGGGGGGAACCCAAGACTTTTGAATTTTTTTTTTAAAAAACATAAAATTTTAACTTTAAACCTTTGTGGGCTAAAAAAAAAAATTTGTTACCCATCCAAATGTTTAACATATTAAAACTTTTGTATTTTAAAATTTTAAAATAATATTATATTTGATAATTGGGTTTTATGGGGTCTGACCAGAGTACCCCGAGATTTAAAATATATGTATATATGTACATATGATACACAATTTTAAAGAATATATTATTATTTTTTTTTTACTTTTTTTAAAATGATATTTCTATTTTTTGTGCTTATTCATTAATTATCTCTAAGAAGGAAAAAAATATTAGCTGATATAATGACAATAGTTTGTCTATATGATTTAAATACGTTCAATATTCAATCAGTTATATTAGATAAATATAATAATCTCTATTTTTGATAAACCTTTTATCCATCATTAGAGTTAGGGTAATCATTTTTCAATAAAAGTTTAATCATAATTTAATAAAAATATAAGATTTTCTTTCAAATAAATTTTTCTCTCATGTCTTTTGGTTTTCTTTTTTTTTCTTGTTCAGAAATTCAAAGAGAAAGAGAAATAATTAGTTATAAAAGAAAATAAAATCGATTCTATTTTTTAAGAAAAAGATTATTAATAATTTAAATAATAACACAACTTTGAAAAATTATGATTTTTCTCCTAATCAAGAGCGATTTTCTCGAAGGCATCCAAGAATTGTTGCAAAATAAATGTCTTCTATTGGCCTTCATTTACAAATATTAGCACAAATATCAGAATTTTCATTAATCAACGTGATATATTGATTCGTCTTATTTTGACTTCCCCAATTTCAACAACAACTAGGAAACAGATTTTTTTAGCAATGAAAATTTTGAATATAAGGTTGCGAAATAAGATAGAAGATATATATTTTACAAATAGTTTAATTATTTATATTGAAAAAAAAAATTGTTAGTAACTTCAGTTCAGAATTGATTATAGATGAATTCGAATTAATGAAGAAACGTAGAATACAACTTTCATAAATTATTTATTTTGTTTAATATTTTTTATATTTATAATTTGAATTATACAAATTTTAATAACTTTTTATTTTATAATTTTATTAATTATTGTTTTATGGCCTTTCCCAGAAAAATTTTGTGGCTCCGCCCCTGACCACAGTGATGAGCAGATCCCATGTGCCAACTTCTAGAATCTATGGTAAATTCCAAAGCATAATGCGAAACAACTTGCCAGTGAGTAAATACAAACGTTGTTCTAGAAAATATACTAAATCTGTAGTATCAACTTATGAAAAATGAGATTTTTGTTTTTAATATACTTCTTTCCTCATTGGTGGTGTGTTTCTTTCTTCCCCCATTTTCTCTCCTTCTGTATCAAATTGTCAAAACTAGGATTAGGCTCGTCACCCACCATCACCATGCACCGGCATTAATTAGAAGACCAAAATAATGAATGCCATTTCTATTTTGTAACTAAATCATTCTTAAAAATTCAAAATGATCCTTAATTTTTTTTTCCTAAAATAGGGAACAAAAATAATTTGGAAAAATCGAAAGAGAGAGAATCCGCAGGAAAGTCACGCGAAAAGTGAAAGAAACAGAAGAGGATGTGGCCAAGATCAGATCATCGTGAACTCTTCCACGTGAAATACCTCATCTCCATGCACGCACTCGCCTTCCATTTTCCACGACTGCCCCCCGCACCGACCACCACCGGCCGTCGTCCCGACAGATTTCTAATTGATATGGGATGATTTTTTTTTTAATTATTATTATTACAATGTAGAAATGAAATTAACTCAAACTCTAATAAAGCGACAGGCAAGTGAAATTAGAATCCATATAATGAGTTTAGAACACCGAAAAGTAAATATTATTTAAAAAGTTATTTTTTATGACTCTAAATTATATATTATTTGATATTGATCACAATACAAATGATGAAATTCTGCATATGCTCCATAAAGAATGGCATTATTATTTTTTTTTTTCCCTTAAAAGTATCACACAAGTGAAAAGGGCAAGTATTACAAGAAAAAAGTTATGCTTAATAAAGGAAAATATTAAATAGACCAAATAAATAAAAAAATAATTGTACAAAATTTTATGCAATATTTAAAAAAATATATTATTTAATTTATAATTTATTTGGTCTCCCTTCCATTATAATGGATGACAAAGGGCAAGGAACCTTTTTGGCCCCCACATTTGCTTAACAAAATATATTGTCATCAATGCAAGGTCAAATACAAGACGCGTTTTGGTTAAGATATAATCTCTCTCTCTCTCTCTCTCTCTCTCTCAAGGTCACATACAAGACGCGTTTTGGTTAAGATACAATCTCTCTCTCTCTAACGCAATTTACCTAAACACAGAATTTACACAAGACAAGCTGAGGGAAGCGATGGTCAGAAAGCCAAACCTCAAATCAATGCAAATCGAAGAGAAGCTACTTGAAACCATACAAGTGCTGAAATGAGAGAAACAGACCGGCATCCCTGTTCATGATGTGGAATCAACCCCCTTGCCCTTTTGCTTAGGCTAAGCAATTCAACCACTGACAACTTGATAAGAAAGCCAAAGAAACAGTTGCAGTTTTTTAGCAGATTTTACCTAAACAAGGTGGGGACAACAAAAAACGACACCCACCCACTCCTTCCCATATTAGACAGCCCTAACCAAAGAAACCTAATACACGCCATTTCCATGTCGTTCAGGTCCAATCTTCTGACCTAAACTCTGCTCACTATTCCCACTATAATTCCAAAGACCAAAGAGGGTTAATTTGGTTTTTCGAGAACCAAAAAGTGACCTTTTTGTGACGACCACCCAACCCCAACTACTTCACCCTCTCTCTTCTCTTCATCAACAGCTATAAATTTGAAGCTCACAATATTTTTGCGTACCAAAAATAACAAATGTATATACCTTCTTTTGTGCACTAAAGAAATCCAATTCATTCACAGGGTTTGTTCAACCTTCTAAGTTAAACAAACCTTATAAATGAACTGAATTTATGATTAAAGAGACAGTTTAATGATTACAATTTTTGTTTTTAATTCAATGATCTCAAATTCAAATCTCCATTTAAGTCTACAGTAAAAAAGCTCCTCGTTGATAAGCCTAGACAATGATTCATGACCAACAAAAGAAGCCTGGTAGATATATCCATCAGAATTAAAGACCATGAAATGAGCATCTTGGAAACCAAAAATTCCCGAAATCCCACGAATGCAGCATAATTCTCATAAGCAACTCCAAATCTCCTACCCAGCACATGGGCAACTTTTCAAAACGGGAAAAACAGGTTTTTTTTTTTTTTTTTTTTTTTTTTTATGGAAAATTATAATTTTATTAAGAAGCGACAATCAAATCATCAAGAACAAAGGGAACAACATCAGGTGAACACTCATCAATACACACCCCTGTACAATGAAAAGAGGCAGAGCCAATTGACTAAAGGAATTGGCAGCCTTATTTGTAGAGGTGGGACTTGGTCGGGTTGGGCCGGTTCCCGATTTGATTTTAGGCGGATTCTGGAATTGTGGGCCAGTTCCACTGTAGTTTCAAAGGGAACCGGTTATGGGCTAGGTCAGACCCAAAAAATTTTTCTTAAACTGGCCCGACCCAAAGAATTAGCCCGGTTGAACCATACCGGTCCGGGTCGGTTCCACGGTTTTTTTTTTTTTCTTGGGTTGTTATTTTTTATTTTTTTTTTATCTTTTGTTGTGTACTTGGGTTTTATTTTGAGTTTGTGGGTTTTTTTGTTTACTTTTTTTTTTGGTTTTTTTTTTTTAGTTGGGTTTTTTTTTTTTTTTAATTTTAAAGAATTAAAAATATGAAAAAAATAGATACAATAAATTTTTAGAGTGATTCCATCAAATTTAGTGTATGTCAACTATCAAGTTTTCGTTTGGATTTTTAAATCCGTTAATTTAATATAATTACATTTGATATTTTTAGATGAATAATTTTTTTAAAATACATATTTACATTTTTTTTCATTAAAAATTTATTTTTCATTTTCTTCCTCTTCCGCCGAACTAATGTTCATGTCTTGTCACCTTTTCTCTACATCTAACTAATCCTTTATGCAAATTTGAGATTCTAAAACGTCTTTCGCCAATTTTGATCACTTTGGTGTTAAAACTCGTCCACTTACACTAAAAACACTTTCTGATGGCAATATAAATACCGGAGGGGTTAGTATATTTTTAGTCATTTTGGTTATAATTGGAAAATAATTAGAATTGTTTCTCCACTAACCTAAAATATCAAATTGATCATCATAATCAAAACTTTCTAATTTTGATATTTGTTCATAATAAATGAACTCATTTAAAGATGATGATAATGATATTTTTTGTTTTTTTCCTTACATATGTAAAAGATTAAATCTAAAAGTAGATGAATGTACTAATGATGAATTATTAGAACTACCACCTAAATCACTAGCAGGTGTACTATTTTGTTCATTTTGATATAATGTAAATAAATTTTGTAAAGTAAGAGATGTCATATTTTTTAAATGTGGACCACTAATATATATTTTTGTAGGAAAATTTTATACAAAATAATCAATTAAAGTTTCTATCCCTTCAACTTTTACTCTAGGATCTAAAGAAATAGCTACCAAATATAAAATAGAAATTTCTTCATAACATTTAAAAAATTTATTTTTCATTAATTCAACTATTTCTGTAAATCTTTCTATATTTTCAAATTGATTAAATACATTGTAAATTTTACATAAATTAGGTAAAACTAAATAAGTTTTTGGGTAATATGTATCAAAACATAAATTTGTACAAGTATAAAAAATTTCTAATAAATCGTATAATATTTTTACAAAATAAAAAACGGTTTTATCAATAAAACCATAATCATAATTAGAATTTACAAATTTTATTACAACATTTCTAAATGGTAAAATATCTTGTAACATATCATATGTGGAGTTCCACTTAGTGTCAATTTATGTTTTAAATTTTTTAAATTTTATATTATTTAATTGATATAAATATCAAAATTCTTGTGTTATAACTGAGAAATTTCTAATTTGATGAATTAGAACACAAATAGGTTGTTAATTTATTTCTGCAGTCTCTAATCCATTTTTTACATATAAATTTAATACATGACATGCACACTTATTATAGAAAAATACTCTATTTAATACTGTATTTAAAATATTTTTTAAAGAATTAACAACACAAATATTGGCTGATACATTATCTAAAGACAAACAAAAAATTCTATCGATTATTCTAAATTCACGACAAATATTAGTTATTAGCCTAACAATATATGTGCACGAATGTGGATATTCCCATATTTGAAAAGCTAAAATTCTTTTTTCTAAAATCTAAGATTCATTTATTCAATGACATGTAACCACTATAAAATATTCACCTTTTTTAACTTTCTAAATATCCAAAATTAATGAAACTTTACTCAAAATGGTACTAAGTTTTGCTATATTGTCATTTTTTAAGTCATGAAACCGATTTATTGACCTCCTGCTACCCGATTTTCTAGAGATTTTTTTTTTTATAAACCGGTTGTAAATATTTTTGAACATATTTCTCAAAAATTTCACATTCAATAATATTAAGTGGTAATTCTTTACAGACTATCTATTTAATTTGACCTATTTTTTCAGCCCCTGCATTATACTTAAATATACCCATTACATTTCCCCCCGCAATAGCTATTTGTGTTTGTCTAGTTTGTAGTAACTTATTCAGGTGATCTCTTACAATATGTATTTTAAGAGTCCCTACTCTTCAACCCTTTAAAAATTTATATTTTTGTTGACATATTTTGCAAGTGGCCTTTTACTTCTCATAATTTTTAACAAAAAAATCTCACGTATTGAAATCATATTTCATAATGCGTATGGTATTGGATTGTGTTTGATTATATTGATTTTCTTATACTTCTAAATCTATATTAGTTTATTCTGAAAAATCTTCTTGAAAAAAGAATGAGAGCAAAGGAGTTTGGTGAGAAAATTGTGATGAGTGTGTGCTAGCCATTTTTTCTAAAAAAAAAAGAAAAAGCTTAAAGTAAATAAATTAAAAACAATGAATTCAAAAAAAAAAATTAAAGATGCAAAAAAATGAATTGTACCGATTTGACGTAAATTGCAGTTATTTATCTCAAAATCTTGATTAATTTGAGTTTCTAACCTCCAAATCTTGCCAAATCCGTAGAGATGTTGAAAATTGTGATATTATGGAAAAAAAAATGGTGATGTATATTATAGGTGGAAAAAAAATAGTGGGATATTATAAATTGTAGGTGATGTTGTAAATATAAATTGTTGATAGAAAAAAAAAATCGTAAGAAGTTACAAATTATAGGTGAAGGAAAAAAAAAGGTGTTAATGTAAATTGTAGAGAGATTGTTTGAGAGAGTTGTAAATTGATTGTAAATTGTGTGAAATTAAGAAATGGGTTGCATCTATTTATAGTCACTATGTTTTGTTCTATGGACCAAAATACTCTTCAAATGAACCGTTTTATAGTTGTTAGGAGTATTTTGAAAAAAAATATATATAAAAAAAAACATGACCGTTAGAACCGGCTGTTCGTTTCCCAGTCCGGGCTGGTTTCGTGCTTGGGCCGGGTCAGTTCCCGGTTCTAATACCTGTTGAACCGGACTGGCCTAGCTATTGTAGCCGAGCCGGTCTAGAATTGCCACATTTTTGCCTCGGACTGGTTTCCGGTCTGGGCTAAATCGGTCCGGCTGGGCCGGTTTCTGGGGCCATGCCCACCTCTACTTATTTGCTTCCCTCATGATGTCGGAGCAAGAGGAACAGCAAAAATTTGAAGCGAGGGATCTCCCATCACATACTAACAAACTCAGCTCAAACAAGGGCTCATAAGAGCTGTTTATGCCAGAAACAAAATTCACATTGTCAAGCTCCCGAACCATGTTTGTGCAACCCATATCCAACGCATACTGATCCCAAAAATTAATGATGAATTTTCAAAAGCAGTAAATTTTAGAATTAACCAAAGCTGAAAAATTTTGTTTCTTGTTCTGAGCATTTGGCAGTCAATTCCAGTCACCAGCCACATGTTGGTTCCAGGACAAATTCTGGACAATTGTTACATGATTGCCCAAATTTATCAGATAAATATAATCCTTATTCTGCACCATATCCTATGGTTACCCCCCCCCCCAAAAAAAAAGGAGCTTTCCATCCTAACATGGTGCCCCTGTAAACCTTTCAGACCATGCAAAACTTGGAGGCTTTGCTTCCGGCCTAAACAGCTGAGCATGAAAAGAAGCAAACTACTCCAATTACTCCGGATGACACGGTTTTCTCATTTGAGTATTTGTGATGTAGAACCATGAGACAAGAAAGCAATGACAATAATAATTTATAAGGATATAAAATTCTATCTTCCAAGGACCAAATTGAAAATCATTGTATTGTTGTCTATATTTCAGTAATAATTTACTTCAGTGTCAAACAATTCAGTTTATCTTGTGGCTGTATAATGTTGCTTTCTCAGAGCTAAGAATTGGAGGAGGTCTAAAGTTGGTGCAAGTAGCAAAAGCTAGATATGCACAAGATAGACCCACATACAATCTAAACCAAATAGATGAGAAAATGGTCAAATACGTGAACAAACAAGTTGATGCAATTACTACCGCAAAATTTACCCAGCACTTAAATGTAGAAAGTTCTCCTTCTATTCCTTGATGGGGAAAATGGCCTTGAGCAGTAAAGTCCGAGAGCAATTGATCTTTGAGGTTAAATGTGCTCATCAACCAACCAGTAACATCTGTCTCAGATGAAGGAATTTCTTCCAAAGGGATGCGTCTAACATGAATGTGAACTTCCGAAGGATCTACACCGAAGACATTATCCATGAATGAAGGGCACTGATGCCTGTATCCAATGGTCACATCATAAACTGCAGCAGCCATGAAACAGGACGAAATTAATAGAGAAATATTTGGAGCTTTTTAAAGACATAACTCAGGAAAGATCTTTACATTTGGCTAAGGGTGCAGTTAAGAAACAGTCATATTATTGTAGATCGTGGTTTTAAACTGAATTTTATCTGATTCCATAACCCTGAAGGAACATAAATGGGCCAAACAACTGTTCTTGAACAGCTAAATGGTATGAACAGAGATACCAAGAAGACAATGATCTCCAGAATTTACAAAAGATCACTTGATGAAAACATAAAAGAATGTGACATGCATATTCAAAAGGAGTTAACCTGCATCCAGAGAGCCCCTTAGAGCTTCAGTGCAGGTATTAAAACCCCTTGTCTTTGGAAGCAAAACGTTTTTCAGCACAGGCAGTCCATTTTCAGCAGCAAACTTTTGACTCCGTTCACATTTTTGTTCCCTACATACACAGCAAAATAAACTCCATGATTCAACAGCCCTTAATGAATTCAAGGGGAAGGTTGCATACATATACGCTCACCCTTCCCCTACCCCGCACTAAACCGGGAAGCACTTTGTGTACGAGCCCTTTTATTCAACAGCCCTTAATGAATTCAAACAGGACAGACTACAATATATTTTGTAGCAACGGAGATTACAAGCCACAAACTAAATCTTGTCACATCTTATAATGCAGAGAAACGGCTTAAAAAAACATTTTAAGCAGAAAAGAAATGAGTGAGGAATTACGTGAAATCTGTTCCTTCTGGGAAAACCACAAGCCATAAGGGATCTTCAGGATTTGCAAAAGTTGAAAGCATTTGGTGCATGATTGGTTCATCAACTTCCCACTTCCTCTCCACTGGGATGAACTCCAAAATGTGAAATCCCCAACCAAAAACGGGTAATTTCATCAAACTGCTTTTAAGAACATACTTGATGCAGCCCAAGGAACCCTTCCGAATTGCAAGATCCCACAAGTACATCCAATCTACCTCAGTTCTGTGATTGGCAATGATCAAAACACGTTCCTTTGGAGGAACTTTGTCTCCAGAAAAAACCACTTTGGTCCCATTTATCTTTTCAAACAAAAAGGGCCATAAAGCAAGCCAAATACCAAAAAAGAAGGATGTTGCTCTTCTACTATAATGAAGACTGAATAGCCGGAACAGCACACAATAGATAGGTCCAAGATACACTAGAAATGTGAATGCGGTGGAAAGAAAAACTACCAAGCACAGCAGACCCCTTATAATCCTAAGAGGAGTCAAAGGTCGGCGCTTCAATCCACTTTTCCCACAGACTTCCATCTTCTTGGTGGAAGTCTTTGAACTTGTAAAGGCACCTCAGCACTGCTGCATCATTGTACAACAAAATGCAGGGAAGATCAGATGAGACATTCATAAATTGTTTGACACATAAACATCAAGAAGGGATGGCTAATTACTTGTTACATAAAGAAATAAAGATGAAAGACAGCAAATTCTATGCGAATTAATGGACTCCCCTTTGAAACATAGCAACAAAACATGAAGCAAGTTAATCTAGAAAGTTTGGCAAGGACTGTAAAACATAAGATCATGCAAAGCATTGAGGCTGCAACTAAATGGCAGGTCAAAATTTGACTTCTTAATGACATAGTACTTCGATTGTTTAGTCAGACAAAATAAAAATCCAAGAACATGATGAACAAAAAAATCAGGTGAAAAAAAAATAACCACTTTAACCTACTAGGCTCGAAAATGTGGAAAGAACGTACTCCAACCATGTATCCCCCGTTTAATTGAGGTATTTTAATCTAAAATTCTTGGCCTTGATCAAAGCATTTGCAGCTAAAGTGGAACAGTATTCCACCTGCACACAACTCAAGCTTAACATACCATCAAGTCAGCATCGTGTTAGTTATGATTGAGTACCCAAAGCAGAAAGTAGATGAAAAGATCAATTAGAGTAATAGCTATCTACAATTAATCCTGTCGGTTGCATTTCGCATAAGTTTTGAGTATCTAAATTGGCATTATTTAGTTAATGCGCATCCTCCAATACTTGTGTCTCTTCTAGACATGGCCCTTGTGTTGTCTCTCAACTCTTTAGCAAAATTCTCTAGTCTGATTCAGCTCTTTCCGATTAAGCAAAAGGAAGCTAACGTTAAACACGTTCATGTGCTAATGTCAACATGTGCAATTTTACTTTTTACCTGAATCTCCAATGGGACGTATAATTCTGACAAGAAAGGATAATTTCCCAGAAATGACATTCTTTGTATGACTGTACTACCTCTATTCATAGTCTCTCATTCTCTCTCTGCACAGCACCAATTGATTTCCATAATAATTGGGCACCATACTAATTCATACACGCAAGGGAAGGAGCAATTATAATATAAGAAAAACATAATTAAGGGTATAAAGAACTGCGAAATCACGCAATTAACCAAATCGAATCAAATCCCATATCGTAACGAATCGTAACATGAGATAATTATTCTTCAGATTTCCTGCCACTTCCTCTCTAGGTCATTCCACATTACTAACACTAACCTCCCCCCCCCCCAAAAAGAAAGGAGAGACAAAGAACCCATCAATTCCATATCAACATAATCACCAAGGTAAATATACAGATCCACTAAAAATTCGAAGAGTTTAAAGAATAGCTCTGTTACCTTAATCTCGAAAGCGGGATGAACAGAGTCGACCAAACAGAATGGGGGGGGGGGAGAGAGGGAGAGAGAGAATAGAACAGGGAAAGTGTTCGGCCTAACGTCACTCGGGAGTGGAATCCGGGTCAGGCAGGAACGGAACAGAAGAAGCCAAAAATCCAAATCTTGAGAGGGCGGAGAGAGAGAGGTGATAGGATAGGGGCGAGTGCAGGCGATTCGTGACGGTTTGATCAGTTTTGAACGATCGGATTTGGCGGAATAGTCAATGTAACGCGAAAACTACGACCGACGAACGCCTCCTCCCTTGAGTCAATGATTTTTGGTAGTTGACTTGGAGTGAGTTATTTGCTCGGGTCTACGCTTATGCGTTGTGAAGCGCTGTAGGGCTGTTTTTCCTTTTGTGTCACGTGTCGTTATTGGATATGACGCTCTAGGTTGATTACTAGCCACGCCACACCAATAATCACTTCAATTTTATATTTTTTTGTCTTTACAAAATCATTGTTTCCTGGTTGTGTGTTATTTGATTTTCATACTTTAGTACAATAATTTGGTAATTATCCCCATCTTCTTCATAAGACAAATACAAACAAAAGAAAGAAAAGGGGTGTGTCACCTGGTGGGGATTTTAATGTTGTTGAATGTTGGAGATGACTTTCGTCTTTATAGATATTAGCTCATTTTAATTTGATCTATTGTACGAGAAAATGGTTAAAAATCTATAAAAAATCATTCGAGAGTGTTAGCGAAGAAAGTTTCGATACTCAAATTAAGAAAAACGATTTTTTAAAAAAATAAAATTGACTAAGAATAAAAGAGAGAAAAATCTCTCTATGCCTTGTGTGTCAAGTGATAAGTCTAAAAGAGTATACTTGGGTTTCGGTAATGCGAAAGGCTTTTATGCGTGTGTATCGCTAAAGTCGTGTATATTCGAAATGTTACAATTTTAGTTTCTTTACAATGCGGTCCGAAGATTTTGGGATTCGCTAGTTGACATATTCGGGAAATTCGTAATCCTTTGAAAAGTTTGATAATATCAGAAAATTTTTTTTCTTATCGATTAAATTTTAAGGGTTTCATTCTTTATCAAAGAGGTATGTTTCGCATTGAGATAAGAAATAAAAATTACTATGAGATTCAATTAAACATTACCTTCAATCATGATGACGAAACGATCAACTTCTTAAAGGGCCATTGGTCATTGTCGAAGAAAAGGGGGAGCATCAACTTGGGCATACCAAATATTTCTAAGGATTAATATACTTGCTTCCATCGAGAACTTATTAAATGATCGTCTTATGTTCATCTTTTCTGCTCATCTTTTCAAAGAGATAAATTCCTTGTTATCGTGGTTTATGATTCAGATTTTCGGATGTTCAGGTGCCGCACCAATAAATCGAAAATCGATGCTAAATAAATAAAACTGCACATGCAAGACAGGTTTATTGGTCCATGGTTGTAGATGCGAGACAGCGAGAGGAATTTGTGAATGATTATTGATTATTAGTTGTTCCTTGCTTCTGCCTTCACCAACAACCTTTAATAAATACTCTTTTCTTTCCATGGGGTCGCGCTCTCACCAATGATCTTTTTATATAATTATTAAATAAATTAAAAATTATTCTTAAAATTTGAATCCATTACATTGAAAGAAGTTATTAGATATATAATTATCAAACATCACATTTTTTTTTAATTTAATAATTTTAACTAATGTTTGATGTCTCTCTTTTATTTTTTGTTGGATCTATATATTTAGATCTGATATTGGTGAGTAGTATCGAAATAAAGGGGAAATGTATATTCTAAACTTAATTGTACCCTCGTTTAGTTTAGATTTCATATTAAAACTATTTTTTATATAAAATATTAATATTCGGTAACTACATCAAATCTGATTTAATTTGATTCGAATCAAGTTAAGTCTTTAAAAAATAAAATTATTTTGATATCTTTTTTTATTATATATAATATTTAAATTTAAAATTTTATTTAAATGATACCTGTGGATCAATTAGACATTTGTTCATATAAAAACCATATAATGCCAAGAATATGAACAACGTAGTCTTCTTTCACTGAGGTACCCTTGTGCAAATTATTACAAATTTACACCTAAATAATAATATTTAAAATATTACAAGATTGTGAAAAAATGGTATACAAGATTATGGGTAAGAGAAAAAATAATGTATAGAAAGGATGGAGCTCCCATTGTGTAGTGGATACAAAAGATGAGATATAGGACTTAAAATGGGGACCGGTAATGACAGCACTTGCCTTCATGTGATCAAGAAACTTTAGATGCTTTGTGAGGACCCTTTTCTCTTTGTTTTTATTTTCTTTTTGTTATTAACGATAGTGACATATATTTGGAGCCATTCCGGTTCAAAGAGAATATCCATAGAGAATCCTCTTAATCCCTCGAAAACAGTTCAAGCGATAAACTCTCTCCACTTCTATTCTCTTATTCGATTTCGCTAGATTGTATTTTCTTGTTAAAAAAAATAGAGAATCTGTCTCAAATCATAAATCAAATAATCTGGATTCAACATAATAATTTATATTAATATATTTTAACAAATCTTTAATACTGAATTAATTTTAATATATTAAAAATTTAAGGGTAAGTTTGGTTTGCGAAGACGAGGAAAATTTATATCACCTGATAGAAATAAATGTATTTCCTTCATTTTTTGTTTGGTAGAGATAAAAAAGAGGAAATGGGTGGTAGGAATAGAAAAGTAGAAGGAAATATCAACTTATTTACTATTTTATCATTGTAAAATTTATCACATATTTTTTTTGTTTTTTTATTTAAAATATTTTTCTAAAAATATATTTTTTCTAGAAAATAATTATTTAATATATTTTCTTATTTTTTATAAATTATTTTTATTATTATTATTTTATATTAAATAAAATAAGTATATTATTGTAAAAAAGTAAAAAAAAAAAAAGTAAAATTAGAAAAAAAATAATGTGTCTAATAAAATTGATGAAAAATATTAAATTTTATTACTTTATATTAAATAAAATTAAAATAAAAAAATAATGGATAATTTTATAAAAATTAAAAAGAATAAAGACAAATTCGTCCAAAATTTTTATTTCCTTCTATTTTCGTCTACTTTAGAATGGAAATGATTTCTGAAAAGGGAGAAAAAGGAATTACATCCTATTTTTACTCCCCTTTCTTGGAGGTGAGTTATGTCTCCATAGATATTAGCTCATTTTTTACTCGAACAGTAGCCGTCGATGGGTGGATGCACATGCAAAAACCGTCGAAGGGTGCTCCGACGGGGAGACTCCGACTCTCAAATCAGTAGAGAGCGGTTTCGTTTGAAAGAAAAACAGATTGAAAGTTGAGGGAAGGTTCTTCCTCTGTGATCAATGTGCCCCCTGTGTTAGGATTAGAGAGCGTACCTGACGTCGAGGGTATTGAGATCTTTTATACCTATGAGAGTCATGCGCCGTTAAAAGTCTTTTACCCTACATTCCTTATCGAGTTGATTCGGAAATCTCGAAAATTAATATTCCGAATTGATCGCGATCCCCATTTATCGGTAGAGCTACCATTTTCAGGAGGGGTACTTTCCTTCTGTTGAAATATTTGAGATTTGCCGTTGTGAAATAGGAAACCAAAATTAAGGAAATTCTGTCATTCCTTTAGAATTGTTAGGAATGTTGCGTATTGTTCGGTCGCTTGACCGATGAGGGGCCTTCGAGACTTGTCCGATTGGAGGGCTGATATTTGCTTAATCGATCGGGGTGACTGTCTCTGCTCGATGAGTCACCGTCGGTTAACGGGACGACTGAGACCCTATCGCTCGGTAGACCCGGATTACTGAGATCCCTCGGTAGGTCATCTGGGCGGTTAGGGCCCTTACGTAGATTATCATGGCGATTGTTAAATACCGATCCGTAGGTGCCCGTCGTGGGATTATGGAGAATTGACTCTTTTGGTCTGGGTTATTGGGCCAAATTCCATCATTTGTCCCCGACTTATGGCATTCTTGGAAAAGAAAAGCCATAAGAGAAGGTCTGTGAAGCGTGTTTCGTTCGTTATGGGGACATCCGGTCCATTCTGATTCGCCCTCCTTGTACGTTAGGAATGCGAGCCTATCTCATCATACACGACTTTCTTCATGGGGAACTAAAGACAATTTACTCCGACATTTATGACTTGTGTCCGTGCTGATTCGTTTCGTCTTCCTTGAATTAATTGAGGCATCTCCTTTTTACTGTTATAAATAGCCATGATGCGAGTTCACTTCCTTTCGCAGAGGATTGATGTTCCTCCTTCCTGGTTGCTTGGTGGAGAATGATTTTCTCTGAGGGTCGATTTTCAAGGTGCCGTAGCGCGCAACGCTCCCCCACTGGGGTGACTCCTGCTGGAATGAGATCTCATTAAAGAAGAGGACTACCAGAATGAGATCTCATTATGTTGATCGTTCACTTCAGTTAGCATAGTCTAATCCCTTGTCATCGAGCGGGTGCATCTTGCCCTGTTTAGTAAGGCCTTTCTCAGTGGATCCTCACTATCCAGGCGCGGTATGGGTGTTTCTCATACCATTCTTGGATGGATAGATCGAGTTCGGGTCACTTTGGCGGGGCGAAACCCAAACTCACCTCTTCTTGTCTCTAGCGCTATATTGTTTTTGTACTCTCCTGTATAGGGATTATGTTCTTCCTCTTCAGGTGAATCAGCAGCCTGATGAGGTGTATCTTCTTGTATATTCTCCTTGGTGTAATCAGTCGGACTTAGCGGCTTGTTCATGTATCTTGATGTATTTCTTCACATAAGAACGAATAAAAAGATTACTTTTCACTTACTTGAATCTTATTTTTGCTTCTTTTTGATTTCTTGCATGGCAATACAATTTCCTTTCACTTAAGACTTCAGGTTGAGAGACCGGGTAGTATCAGTTTTCTAGGCTACTTGATGTTCGATCGATTGGATTTTAGAGTCATGTCTTCCCATTTGAGGAAAATCTATGCGTGACTCACATAACAGGGGTCGGCCGACTAAGGTCTTCTTGACGATAAGAGTTCTTTGAAAAGATGGGCCGCGTATATCCGTTTGGGGAGTTATATCCCTTATTGACAATGCGTACAAATGATGGACGTTGGACGACTAAAACCCTCTGAACGATAGGAAATTTTCAAGTTGTGTGCTGCGTCTATCCGTCTGGGGAGTTACATCCCTTATTGACGACGCGTACGATTGGTAGAGGCAGGGCGACTGAGGCCCTCCGATAGGAAACTTTTAAGTTATGAGCCGCGTCCACCCGTCCGGGGAGTTACATCCCTTATTGACGACGCATACGATCGGTAAAGGCTGGGCGACTGAAACCCTCCGATATGAAACTTTTAAGTTGTGAGCCGCGTCCATCCATTCGGGGAGTTACATCCCTTATTGACGACACGTACGATCGGTAGAGGTTGGGCGACTGAGGCCCTCCGATAGGAAACTTTTAAGTTGTGCTTAAGAAAGACCTCCCGGCTGTTGGATAGCACCGAGGCTCATTGATAGTATATGTGCAAGTTTTTTGAGTTCCAGGTCCTAGGTATCGCTGACCCGTCTAGGTTGTCGAGTCGGTACATTCCCAGTCGAATTACGGAACGTACTCGATATGGACCTTCCCAATTAGGGGCGAGCTTACTCTCGGGCTGCTGTTGATCGGTAGCCTCCACTTTCCGCAGCACCAACTCTCCGGGTTTAAACGTTTGGCTTCTAACCCTTCGGTTATGATAACGGATCATTTGTTGCTGATAGACCGCCATTCGTGTTGATGCAGATTCCCACAATTCCGGAAGTAAGTTCAACATTTCTCGTAGGGTGCGTTCGTTTTGCCCAGCATCATAGTGAGCTACTGGGAGCGAGTGAATGCTTATTTCCACGGGTATGACTGCTTCGCTTCCGTAAGTCAGACTGAAAGGTGTTTCTCCCGTTGCCCTTCGAGGGGTAGTACGATACGACCAAAGAATGCTATAAAGTTCTTCGACCCATTGTCCTTTGGCGTCATCCAGCGTTGTCTTTAGTTCTTGTAGGATTGTTCGGTTGGTTACTTCGGCCAGTCCGTTGGTTTGTGGGTGAGTGACCGATGAGAATCTGTGTTGGATCTCCAGTTTCTTGCAAAACTCCCGAAAATGCTGATTGTCGAATTGCTTCCCGTTATCCGTGATAAGGACACATGGTATACCGAACCGGGTAAACATGAGTCCACACGAAGGATTGGACTTTAGCGGCCGTGATTTGGGCTAAAGGTCCGGCTTCCACCCATTTCGTAAAGTAGTCGATCGTCACAATCAAGAATCTTCATTGTCTCATAGCTAGAGGAAACGGTCCAAGGATGTCCATGCACTATTGAGCAAATGGCCAAGGGCTGGATATTAGATTAAGCTCGATGGATGGTAGCCGTGGAACCAATGAGAAGCGCTGGCATTTGTCGCACCTTTTGACGTAACTGTCAGAATTGACCTTCATGGTTAAAAAATAGTATCCCTGTCGAAGGGCCTTATAGACTAGATTTCGAGCACCCAAATGATTGCTACAAACTCTTTGGTGAATTTCTCAAAGAACGTAATTTCCCTCTTTGGGAGTCAAACATCACAGATATGGGTGAGTGAATGACTTGCGGTAGAGAACCCCATCGATTATGGCGCAGTGTGTGGCATTTCACTTCAATTTTATTGCTTCCCCCGAGGACTCTGGCAGGCGATCATGTCTTAGGTACTCTTCTATAGAGTCCTTCCAACTGGGCAGCTGGTCAACTGGGAGGATCTCCTTAGAGTCGTCAATGCTGGGATACGACAGACTTTCAATATACACTGTTCGGTTGGAAGCGACTGAATCGGAACTAGCCAGTTTCGACTGGGTATCCGCTCGCACATTTAGAATTTGTTGAATGTCTACTTTGCCTAATCGATCCATCGTCTCACGCAACTTACTTAAGTATTTTGCCATGATCGGGTCTCTGGTTTCGTAAACCCCCTCGATTTGCTTCACGATAAACTGGCTATCCGTAAACACCCTGACATTTCGTGCTCCCATATTGGTGACGATTCGGAGGCCCGTTAGCAGGGCTTCGTACTCGGCTTGGTTGTTGGTGGTTTGGAAATCAAAGCGAATGACGTACTCTGCCTTAAAATCGTTCGATCCTACAAATATGAGTCCGGCGCCGCTTCATGAAAAATTTGAGGATCCGTCCACATGGATAGTCCATTCGGGGTCGATCCATTCTTCTTGATGGCTAGAAAATTACCTTGCAGACACCGTGGGTAAAGTGCATTCAAGGATAAAATCTGCCAGTGGTTGGCCTTTTATAACGGGTCATGGTCGGTATTGAATATCGAATTCGCCTAACTCCACACTCCACTTGATGAGTCGTCCAACGTATCCCTCTTCTGGAGGATATGTTTCAGCGGTTGATCGGTGAGTACCACAATGGTATAGGCATGAAAATAAGGTCGAAGACGCCTCGCTGAGACAATCAAAGCATAGGCTATCTTCTCCATCAGCAGGTAGTTAATTTCAGAATCTTTCAGTATCCTACTGATATAATAGACTGGTTTCTGAGTGACGGACTCCTAACTCACCATTACGGAATAGAGTGTTCGTACGAAAACGGCCAAATACAGATAAAGTTCCTCCCCGAGAATGGGCCGCGAGAACAGTGGTGGTTGCATCAAATATTCTTTCAGTCGTTCGAAAGCTGCTTGACATTCAAGTGTCCATTTAAACTGTCGGGATCTCTTCAACGCGTAAAATATGGGTTTATACTTTTCGCCAACTCTGGACATGAATCGGCTTAGGGCCGTTATTCGACTGGTCAGGCATTACACTTCATTGAGTGTCTGGGGGGTGTCATGTCTAATATTGTTTGTATTTTTTCGGAGTTGGCTTCTATCCCTCGATCGGTGATCATGAAGCCTAGGAACTTTCCGGAAGCGATCCCAAATGTGCATTTTTCTGGGTTTAGTTACATATTATACCGTTCTAAAGTCTGGAAGGTCTCTTCAAGATTTACAACATGAGTTTCTGCTGTAATACTCTTTACGAGCATGTCGTCGACATGCCTAATTGGTCTTTGAAGACCGTATTGACCAGCCGTTGAAAAGTTGCTCCGGTATTTTTCAGACCAAAAGACATGACCCGGTAACAGTACGTACCGAACTCGGTGATAAAGCTAGTCTTTTCTTCATCTTTTGGAATCATTCTGATCTGGTTATAGCCGAAGTAGACGTCTATAAAACTCAAAAGTTGGTGTCCCGAGAAATTATTTACAAACTTGTCAATGTTGGGGAGCGGATAACTATCTTTCGGACACGCTTTGTTGAGGTTGGTGAATTCTACACACATCCTCCACTTGCCATTAGCCTTTTTCACCAAAACTACATTAGCCAGTCATTCGGGATACTTGACTTCACGGATGAATCCTGTTGTCAACAACTTCTGAACCTCTTCCTGGATGGCGCGTTGGCATTCTAGGGCGAATACCCTCTTCTTCTGCTTAACCGGTCTAAAGTCGGCATTAACGGTCAGTTTATGGGCTATGACCGACAGGTTTATGCCAGACATGTCTTCTGGAGTCCATGCGAAGACTTTCGAGTGTCGTTACAGATATGCGACTAAGACCTCTCGTAAGGGAGGTGATAGGTTGGCTCCTATCCTGACCATTTGACTAGGGTCGTTTGTTAGAAGGATCTCAGTTGTTTCTTCGCCTGGTTTAGGTTTGACTCTCGGCTCAGTGTCCTCTCTTGGTTCCAGGGCGTCAACCGAAAAAACTTCTTGAACGCCTTATATCGCGAAGAGGATATAGGGGTCAGAGTCGCTTCTTATGTTCGCTACCCCTAGCGGTGTTCTGAATTTCACTTTCATATGTCTTGTGCTCGGTAGCGCCTCTAAATCGTTTAGGCTGGGTCTGCCGAGTATGGCGTTGTAGGGGAGTAGAGCTTTACATCATGAAAGAGGACGGGAGCAGTTGTGTGATTATGGGGTCTTCCTAGGGTCACAGGAAGAGAAATGAAGCCTTCAGGATAAATGGGCTCGTCTGAAAGCCCTTGGAGGGATTCAGTGGATGACAAAAATCGAGATGAATTGAAACCCATCCTGCAGAAGGCATCCCAGGTGAGGAGATCGCAATCAGCCCCTTGATCAACAAGAACCCTTTTCATAATATAGGAGTCTATTTTGAGGGTGATGACTATAGGGTCATCTCGGAGAAGATCTATTCCGGCTAGAAGGTTATCATCATCAAAACCTATGATTGACCTTCTTCTTTTGGCAGGTGCTGTGTCGGAGATGACCGTTGCGAGCATCGTCATAACATTTCAGAGAATCAGTCTGCTTCTCACAGACGACGCCAATCTGTTGGAGGTGGGTTATGACTCCATAGATTCCAATTCATTCTTGACTCGAACAATAGCCATTGATAGGTGGATACACTTGCAAAAACCGTCGGAGGGTGCTCCGGTGAGGAGACTCCGACGTTCAAATCAGTAGAGAGCGGTTTTCGTTTGAAAGAAAAACAGATTGAGAGTTGAGAGAAGGTTCTTTTTCTATGATTAGTGTACCCCCTGTGTTAGGATTAGAGAGCATACCTGACGTCGAGGGTTTTGAGATCTCTTATACCTATGAGAGTCGTGCGCCGTTGAGGGTCTTCTACCCTACCTTTCTTATCGAGCTGATCCGGGAATCTCGGAAGTTAATATTCCGAATTGATCGTGATCCCCATTTATCGGTAGAGCTACTATTTTCGGGATGGGTACTTTCCTTTTGTTGAAAAATCTAAGATTTTGCCGTTGTGAAATAGGAGACCGAAATTAAGGAAATGCTGTCATTCCTTTAGAATTGTTAGGAGTGTTGCGTATTGGGCCAGGTCCCATCACCCTCCATCTTTTTCTCCTTACCAATCGATCAAAATTGATATTCTCATTTTCCTTTCACTTTTCATTCTAACCAAATCAAACCCTTAATGAAACCTAATGAGTATTTAGGAAGACACGCAAGGGACTGAAGTAGGTCACTATGCTGCTTTGGTGGGTGGAGGACTCCTATAAAAAATAGCCAAAGGTTTTAATCTCCAAAATTACTCGCGAGAGCTGCACCTTACCCATTCTTTCTGAACTTTGCATGAACCCCCCCCCCTTTCAAATTACTTTCTTCCTCTATGAAGTAAACACTGCCAATTTTCTCTTCATTTCTTCATCACCACAATCTCCATTGTATTTTAATTTCCACTCAATTCCCAATTTGAAAATCCTTTGTTTGCCTTTCGACTCAATCATCGATTCTTATTGGTTTCACAAACAATTCTCAACAAAGTCTTAATTTTTAAATTTTATAATCGATTTTTTAAGAGATCAATATAGGAGAGAAGGAAGAGAAAAGAAAAAAATAATAATAAATAAATAAAATAATATAAAATTAAAATTTGAAAGTAAAAATAGAAAAAATAAAATAAACATAAAAATAATGAAAAAAAGATTTAAAAATAAACTATGAACTTATAATAATAATAATAATAATAATAATAATTTCTGGGCAGAAAAATAAATAATGTTATATCAATCCCACCTTGTCGAATTTCTGTAAGTTTTATCATATGCTACACTAATAAGATAAAAGTATATGATTTAAAATAATAAAAAAAAACGATTGCAAATTACGTTAGTTGAGATTTTTCATAGGCCCCACGAGTGTTGGTCCAAGTAGTCATCAAAAGAACTCTAAAGCCCTAATGTATGGTTAAGAAGCCAGAATTATTCAACAAGTAAAAGTCAATACATACGGTGTCGTTTCAACATTGAGGCACGACCGTAACATTATCTTACTCTTGTTATTTTTAACATGAAAATCTTCATATTGGTAACCATTTAAATAGGATAAAAAAGCAAGCTGAAGTGGGTAAATTTCAATATACATTTTACTTGAACGGTTTCAGATGAAGGAAAGGGTATTCCCCAAAAATTTGTTCCCGCACCCAGACCCGACCATCTTGACCATCGGGTCGGTTCAACCTAGGCTCGAACTATATGATTCTAATTGGACCGGTAAAATTCAATCTGATTTTCTCTCTCCCTCTTGCCGATGATTTTTTATTCAATTTTTTGATTTGAAAAATGTAAGGGGAAAAAGAACTTTCTTTAATAATTAAATTATGATCAATAAGAATTAAAATCGATGGAAATGAGGAACCGAATCAAAGTTAGTAGGAACCGGTGATCGTACTGTTCCAGATCAAACGAAATTGCTAGTTTTACTTTCACGTAAACTAATTTTGATTAATTTAATTTAAGCATTCGTAGAGATTTTATTTAAGGAACGGTTTTTTTAAGATAATTTTTTTTTTATTTTTAAAATTTAAATTTAAAATTTAATTAAAAAATTTAATTTGATTAACTAACCATTATTAACTCTATCCACATTGAGTGAACTACAAACGAAAATTTTTGTTCCCGGTAACAAAATTGTTTGTCTAGGAGAAAGACACGAAGGATCAACCAGCGGCCTTAGCTTGGTCCACCGGAAACTGTGGAAGTTCTTTTTTTTTTTTTTTTAACTTTTTTAAGCAAGACCCAGGACTTGGGCAGCAAGAGTCATATTTGATTATTCTTTCCAAATCTAGAATGATTTAATGGTGAGGTGGAAGGGAAGATAAGTGTAAATAAAATTAATTATATCTATATTAGTTACATTTAATTTGACACCCCTATTTAATTTTCATATTCTTAAAATAATTTCAAAAAGAAAATTCAACTCTTAAAGACATTTGTCAACCACACCCCTATTTAATTTTTATATGATCGTCAATGCCAAGGAGGCTTCCTCATGAAGACCAACAATTTAGGATCTGAAGAACATAGACACGAGGAAAATGGTGGGAAAACGCCTCATTCATGGCATCTGAATTTGATTAGACAAACCCCTGCTCTGCTGTCGTCGCGCATCTAGAACCTCTGACTTTGAATTTGAAATTCCAGATACCAAACCAAGATCAAAATTAAATTACTAAATAATACTCTCTTTTATACAATAATTACAACAAATTAAAATTTAATATCAGATACATCTATAATACCCTCTTTTATATAAAAAAATTAAAATTTATCCAAAATCAATCATTTACAAAATAAAAATTGTGGGATGACAAATTACATATCACAAATTAAAAAAAAAAAAAAAAAAAAAAAGCTCTTATGAGAATTCAATGAAATTCGAGAAAATTTAAAGATGTTTGTTTTTAGCAATGATGGACTCACTGACAGCTTCAACTTTTCTCTTCAAAGCCCGCATCCTGAGGCAAAAATTCAAGAAAAGCAGCAAGGAAAGTGTATGGACGGCGGAGCTGAAAACCCATGCCCCGATTCCATTACACCCGCCCTTTCGAAAGTGCAAGGAAAGAACACCCAAATGGCACAAACAATTGCACCCGATCAAAACCGCCCGACAACCCGTAACCAAGTGAAAATTTGCCCGTCTCAAACCGACCGACGTCCAAGACTTGTACCCGTAGATAATCGAATCCATTAATGTAATGGACAAAATCTCCACCACTTGGAAAGATTGAGAAAACTCCAACCAAACAAAAGAAGTACAGACGAAGAGAGGGTACACGAGCAACTGATATAACGGTATGGTCCGGTGTCTTAGAATAGTGAAAAGGGTACGAGGAAATAGCAAAAACCGGGAAATGTAAAATATGTAGGACCAAAAGAAGACCCGACCCGAGGATCGGGTACCGAGAGGGAAGCATAGGAGCCACTGAAGTGGGGTTTTGGAGCGGTGCCAGAGCCACCGGGTTTCGCGGATTTCTGCTGCGGAGGATACAACGGCGCCGGCGAAGATGGTGACGGAGACGAGGGCCATAGTGAGGCTGTGGAGGGCGGGGATTGGGCCGAGGGGGACGCTGCGGCGGGGGTTAAGGAGGAGCGATAGGATGTGGTGGAGGACTACGGATGCAGTGGTGTAGAAGAATATGGAGGTGATTAAGAATAGCCATGTGGAACCCCATGTTCGTGTTACGGTCCACCTGAAGTTTAAGATTGTTGGGTGATCCGAGAGCCAGTAGTTAATGTTTCCGATCAACAACGTCGTTGAAGACGGTGTTCGCTCCATCTTGTCCGATTTTCGTCTTTCTTGGTGGCGCTATCGGAAGAACCGTGCAATTGAATTATATTTTTTGTAAATAATGATGTACCCCGTCTGTGCTTGGAGTTTGATTACTTTTATAGTCATGGTAGAATTTGATGTGAAGAGAGAGAGAGAGAGAGAGAGAAGCGATTAGTTATAGAGCGGATATCCAGTTATGAAATGTTGGAAGGGCTGCGAGTATGAGAAAAGTAGAGGGTGATTAATTACGTAAACGAACGTGAATTGAATAATCAACGGGTGTCTCATTCATTTCATTTGACCCCGTGCTATATTTTGAATATCTCATGAGGGATGTTGAGACAGCATCAATCTGGTTTCTAGAACAAATTGTCCATAAGCCTCTCTCTCCTAACTAGTGGTGTTACGAGACGGACTTGTGACATTACCTGTTCAATCTTGAGTTCTTGACTCGAATTCGATCAAATCAAATTCGATCGGTATCAATTCGAGCTTGAACTCAAGTCTATATCAGTGTTTTAAAATTTGGATCGGAGTACAAACTGGTCGTGTCAAGGAGTCAATGGGTCACTAGATTAACCCGGTCGGATCGGATCAAAAACTCGGATAACGTCATCATGAAATAATAAATAAATATAAAATTATATGACATTTATATAAGTCATACATGTGACGTGGTGGAAAAAACTGTTGATATATTTATTTTGGTCGTGGATTCGAGTATGGACAAGTGTAATTTTTTCACTTCTATTTTGTACTTTAAAAAACTTGGGTTGAATCGGACCGGTTCAACCCTGGTTCAACCAATCCAACCCGGGTTTTGAATGGCTTTGACCGGTTTTTTTAGAATCCGATTTTGTGAGGAAACCCAGACCGGCAGCTGGTCCGGTTCCAGGTCGAATCGGTCCGACCGGCCGATCCGATCTGGGTTTCAAAACACTGGTCTATACTGTGCCGAGTTCAAAGACTCGATAAGCTATATGAAATTGATTAATTAATTTTTTTAAATAATTTTTATATATAAAATTATGTTTATAAATTATATTTTTTAAAATATATGACCGACATCGATTAATTAAGAGATATTATCGAATAATATTATCCAATAACAGTTCAAACTAAGCTTGAATTTAAAAAATACAAACTCAACGAACTCAACCTCAAGCTTACTTTACTAACACTCGAAGCTCTCTATTATTGTGTGGGTGTCCGTCATGTGCAGTCGGGGTAAGTCATGGCCAGAGCAAACCAAAAATTTAATTTAAAAAAAGTAAAAAATAATATATGAGAGTAATAAGATTGAATATTATAATTTTTTTTAAAAAAAATTATTGAATATTTTAAAATTTTTAATAACATTTTAAAAATTTGTAACAATAATGTCATATTTTTCAATAATATCTATAAAACATTGTATGCATTATTTTCTTTTTTCCCAAAACCCACTACCCAAAGGTGAAAAGCCCTAGGAAGATGTCGATCAAGGTCGAGTTATCCGGGAGGCCGTTGTCACATTCACATTTTGATTTAGGACAAGTGACTTGCTCGAGCTAACAAGCCTAAATTTCTACTTTATGGGCTATGTCCACTTGAATTTAATATGTCATAAGAATTGAGTTTATATATATATATTTATATATATATTTATATATATATATTTATTGAAATTCGGCTTGGCCCAAAAGTAAAAGAATCAATTGAAATTTAAGCTTAGGCATCATATAGATTTTGTTAGACTCGCTTTGAACGCAAGGCACTTGTTGGAGGTGAATTGTGATTTCACAGATACCAGTTCCTTGGTGACTCGAACGGTTGCCATCATCGGAATGTGAGATCTGCAAAAACCGCCAGAAGATATTTCGTCGGAGGAGGTTCTGACGCTCAAATCAGAAAGAACGATTTTCGAATGTAAAGAAACAGACTGAGAGCTTTTGAGAGGGAGAGATTCCCCGTGACTAGTGTGTCAAATGTATAAGGCCGAGAAAGCGTAGCTGACTTAGAGAATTTTGAGTGTCTTATACTTACGAGAGTCATATACTTTCAGGGCGTTGTAACCTTATTTTCTTTATGGAGACGATTCAGAAATCTCAAGAGTTGAATATTCTGAAATTATCGTGATCTTTATCGTTTGGGAATTTTTCTTATCCGTAAGATCCTAAAGATACGGTTCTTAAGCGAGGAATCGAAGTCGCGGGATGTTTTGACCTTCCGTTAGAATCAATAAGGTCGATCGGTGTTCAGCCGATCGTTTGGCCAACGTGAAGCCTTCGGAGCTTGTTCGTTCGGTGGACCAATTGCTGAGTATCCAATCAGAGAGGTAAATCTCATTTGACAAATCTCGTTTGAGAGGCGGGGCGACTAAGACTCTATCGTTCGGCACATGAGGCGACTAAGACCATTCAGTGGATCAGTTAAGTAGCCATAGAGAGTAGTCATTTGATAATGCTGGGCTGTGTTCGCCTATCGGTCGGTAGCTGTCCTTTGTGGATTTTATGTGTAGACCTTTCAAACGCTGACCCTTCAAAATGGGCGTTGGGCTATGTTCTATCATTTGTCCCCGACTCATGGTCCTCTTTGCGAAAAGACGCCATGAGTAAAGACATATTAAAGCGAGACGTGTTTGATACGTTACAGAAGTATAGGACTGTTAGGCTCTTCCTAACCCATTTCACCCTCTCTTATGTGGGCAGGTACGTCTCATCGGAAGTGATTTCTTTTGTGGGGAATTGAAAGAAATTAATTACTCTATTTATAACGGACTATTCTTGCCGATCCGTTTCACTTGCCCTAAATTAATTAAGGCCCGTCCCCTTACGGCTATAAGTAGTGATGATGTGTGCTTATTCATTCTCACAAAGAATTGAGGTTTTTCTTTCTTTATGGGAGTCCTTCTAAGAGTCATCTCTTTCCGAAAGTTGCTCTGCGAGGCGTTTTGGTATGTGGGGTTTTATAGCTTAGGTAGCTTCTGCTGGAGTGAGATCTCATTAAGGAGGAGGACTACTTGGATGAGATCTCATTATATCAACCACTAATCGGTTGGTATGGTGAGATCATCCATCACTGGTGGAGATATGTCCTTTACCGGTTTTGGGTTAACTGTCCAGCTTCCCCTCCATCATCCAATTACGGTGGGGATGCCCTTCACACCGTCTTTGGTTAGTAGGTAGGGCTTGGGTCATTTGGGGGTGGCAAAACCTGAATTCATATCCTTTCTTGTCCCTAGCACTATATGGGAATTACTGTTTTTGTACTTTTCAGTGTAGGAATTTTGGTTTCTTTATCCAAGGGCAACCCTGTTGTGTACTTCTCATGGTGTAATCAATTCGATTCAGGGATTTGTGTATTCATTCACGTAATCAAATGTACTTCTTATGTAAGAATAAAAGAAAATTTATACTTTACTTACTTGAATTCTGTCCTTACTCTCTTTTGATGTTTCTTGTTCAACCGTACGCTTTTCTTCGGTTTTCGTCAGAGTGGGTATGCTTCTAGTTTTAAGCCCTGTGTGGATGTATTAGATAATACTGGCCATTTGAGTTGTACACGTCCAATCAACAGGGAATTTTGAATATGATTGTCGTGTTTGGCCATTCGGGGAGTTTTATTTCTTTTTGATGACACATTTGATTGATAGGAAATTTTAGATAGGAGGATCGTATTCACCCGTTCGGGGTATTCTATTCATTTTTTATGATACGTTTGATCGATAGGAAACTTTAGATAGGAGGACTGTTTCCACTTGCTCAGGGAGTTCTATCTCTTTTTAATGACACATTCGATATATAGGAAACTTTAGATAGGAGAGTCGTGTCTACCCGTTCGGGGAGTTCTATCCCTTTTTTATGACACATTCGATTGATAAAAAATTTTAGATAGAAAGGTCGTGTCCACCCGTTCGAAGAGTTCTATCCTTTTTTTGATTACACATTCGATGGATAGGAAACTTGTCCGGTAACGGGACGAGGATGGGGGAGAGAATCATTCGATTCTTACTGAGCTGATTCTTCTAGCCACTGGGGCAGCGGAGTCTATTGATACTATATGCGCAGGTTTTCTGAGTTCCAGATTCTAGGCACGGCCAATCCGTCTAAATTATTGAGCCGATAGGTTCCAGGTTGGACCACGGAACGCACTTGGTACGGACCTTCCCAATTGGAAGTGAGCTTGCCTCCGGGTTGGGACTGATTGATGGCTTCAACCCTTCTTAACACTAACTCGCCCGATTTGAATGTGTAGTCCTTAACTTTTCGGTTGTGATACCGTGCTATCTGGTGCTGATAAGCAGCCATTCGCGCCGATACAGACTCCCATAACTCTGGAAGCAAGTCTAGTCTTTCACGCAGAGTATGCTTATTTTGCCTAATGTCGTATTGGGTCACCTGGAGCAAGTGAATTTCTATCTCCACGAGTATTACTGCTTCGCTCCCATATATCAGAATAAATGGTGTTTCACATGTTGCCCTTCGAAATGTAGTGCGATATGACCAGAGGATACCGTAAAATTCTTTCGCCCATTATCCTTTGGC
Organism: Dillenia turbinata; assembly: GCA_037126225.1. Classification (NCBI taxonomy): domain Eukaryota; kingdom Viridiplantae; phylum Streptophyta; class Magnoliopsida; order Dilleniales; family Dilleniaceae; genus Dillenia; species Dillenia turbinata. The sequence continues at coordinate 26,719,195 of JBAMMX010000006.1, read as the reverse complement.
ATCGTCTAGCATTGTCTTTAACCCTTATAGGATCGTTCGGTTGGTTATCTCAGCTAGCCCGTTCGTCTGCAGATGAGCGACCGATGAAAATCGATACTGAATCTTGAGTTTTTCGTAGAATTTCTGGAAGCACTTGTTGTCAAATTGTTTTCCATTTTCCAAGATAAGGACATGCGGTATGCCGAACCGAGTGACAATATGAGCCCACACGAAGGACTGGACCTTGGCTGCAGTGATCTGAGTTAGAGGTTCAGGTTCTACCCACTTGGTGAAATAGTCAATCACTACTATGGGAAACCTCCGTTACCCTAAGAATGGAGGGAACGACCCAAGGATGTCTATACCCCATTGAGCGAATGGCCAGGGGCTGGCCATAGGATTGAGTTCGGTGAAAGGTAGTCAAGACACCAAAGAGAAGTGTTGACACTTGTCGCATCGCTTTACATAGTTGTCGGAGTCGACTTTCATGGTTGGCCAATAGTATCCTTGATGAAGAGCCTTGTAGACTAGGTTTCGAGCACCTCGGTGATTACCGTAAATCCCCTCGTTGATTTTTCGGAGGATATAGTCCCCTTCTTCAGGAATTAGATATCACAGATATGGATGAGTGAATAACTTCCGGTAGAGGATTCCATCAATTATGACATAATGTGCAGCTTTTCGCTTTAGTTTCTTCGCCTCTCTCGGTGACTCTGGCAAGCGATCATGCCTCAAATATTCTTCAATAGGATCTTTCCAACTAGGGAACTAATCGATGGAGAGAGCCTCTCTGGACTCATCAATGCTGGGGTATGACACGCTCTCAATGTATACCGTTTGGCTAGAGGCGACCGAGTCGGAACTGGTCAGCTTCGATAAAGTGTCGGCTCGTGCATTCTCCGATTGAGAGATCTGTTGCATATCAACTTTGTTTAGTCGTCCCATTGTTTCATGCAACTTACTCAAGTATTTGGCCATGGTCGGTTCTTTCGTTTCGTAAACCCCTTCGATTTATTTGACGACCAATTGGCTATCCGTGAACACTCTTACGTTCCATGCCCCCATGTCGATGGCGATTCAAAGATCCGTCAGCAAAACTTCATACTCTGATTGGTTGTTGGTGGCCCGAAAATTAAATCGAAGGGCGTACTCCGCTTTGAAATTATTCGGGCCCACTAGTATGAGCCTTACACTGCTTCCCGAGGAATTTGATGATCCATCGACATGGATGGTTCACTCTGGAATCAGCCATTCCTCCTGATGGTTAGGAGGTTTATCTTTTAGCACCGTCGACAAGTTACATTCGAGAATGAAATCGATCGATACTTAGTCCTTTATCGCTGATTACGGCCGATACTGGATGTCGAACTCATCCAGTTCCACATTCCGCTTAACGAGCCGACCAGAAGTGTCTCTTTTCTAGAGAATTTACTTCAGCGGTTGGTTGATGAACACCATGATGATATGGGTTTGGAAATATGGTCAAAGACATCTTGCTAAGACGACCAAGGCATACACTATCTTCTTGATTGACCAATAGTTAATTTCAGATTCCTTTAATATTCAACTGATGTAGTAGATTGGCTTCTGGGTAGTGGACTCCTATCTTACCATCACAGAGCAGAGCGCTCGATCAGAGATGACGAGGTATAAATAAATTTCTTCCTCGGGAACAGGCCGTGAAAGCAGTAGGGGCTCCATTAGGTATTCTTTTAGTCGTTCAAAAGCTGTCTGACATTCGGATGTCTATTCAAACCACCGAGTTCTTTTCAATGCATTAAATATTAGTTTGTACTTCTCACCGACCCTTAACATGAATCGGCTCAAAGCTGCTATCCGGCTGGTAAGACGCTGCACTTCTTTTTTTGTCTGAGGAGGCAACATATCAAGTATCACTCGTATCTTCTCGGGATTGACCTCTATTCCTCGATCGATGATCATGACGTTTAGGAATTTTTCGGAGGCGATCCCGAAGGAGTATTTCGTCGTGCCTAACTGGTCTTTGAAAACCATGTTAACCGGTTATTGGAAAGTCGCTCCAGCGTTCTTTAGGCCTAAGGGCATGATTCGATAGTAATATGTGTCGAATTTGGTAATGAAACTTGCATTCTCTTCATCCTCTGGTGCCATTCTAATCTAATTGTAACCTGAATAAACATTTATGAAACTCAAGAGTTGATATTTCGAGAAATTATTTACGAGATTATCGATGTTGAGGAATGGATAACTGTCATTTGCTTTGTTGAGATCGGTGAAATCCACGCACATTCTCTATTTGTCATTGGTCTTTTTTACCAAGACAACGTTGGCTAACTACTCGGATATTTGACTTCACGAATGAACATGGCCGCTAATAGTTTCTGAACTTCTTCCTGTATAGTACGTTGGCGTTCGAGAGCGAATACTCTCTTCTTCTATATCACTGGTTTGAAATTAGCATTGACTGTTAGCCTATGGGCTATGACGAATGAATCTATGCCTGGCATGTCTCCCGGGGTCTAGGCGAAAACTTTAAAGTGTCATTGTAGACAGGTGACTAAGGCCTCTCACAAGGAAGGGGATAGGTTGGTCCCTATCCGGACGGTCTGATTTGGGTCATTTGTTAAAGGGATCTCAACCGTTTCTTCATCTGGTTCGGGTTTTGATCTCGGCCCGGTGTCATCCCTGAGTTCCAGGGCATCAATCTGAAAATTTTCTTATGTATCTTAAGCCGCAAAGAGAATATAAGGATCAAGATCGCTACGTATGGTAGCGACCCCTTGTGGCGTTCTTAACTTCTCCTTCGTGTGTCTCATGCTCGGTAACGCTTCTAGTTCATCCAAACTGGGTTTTCCAAGAATGACATTGTAAGGAGAGAATAGTTTTGCCACATGGAACCAGATATGGGCAATCGCATGATTATGAAGCTTTCTGAGGGTCACGAAAAGGGAGATAATGCCTTTAAAATAGATGTGCTCATCCTAAAGTCCCCTGAGGGAGCTAGTTAAAGTTGAGCCGGATCAAGACCTATGACAAGCCTCTTCCTCTTGGCCGGCATTTTGCCGGGACTAATGGCTGTAGACGTCGACATGTTCTTTCAGAATATCAGTCTGTTTTCCATGGATGACGCCAATCTATTGGAGGTGGGTTGTGACTCCACAGATACCGGTTACTTAGTGACTCTAATGGTTGCCGTCAATGGGATGTGAGACCTACGAAAACCGCCGGATGGTGTTTCGACGGAGGAGGTTCTGACGCTCAAGTCAGAAATAGCGGTTTTCGAATGTAAAAAAACAAACTGAGAGCTTTTGAGAGGGAGAGATTCTATATTACTAATGTGCCCAATATGTAAGGACGAAGGAACGTAACTAATTTAGAGGGTTTTTGGTATCTTATATCTATGAGAATCGTATACTTTCAGGGCTTGCAACTCTACTTTTCTTATTGAAATGATCTAAAAATTTCGGGAGTTGAATATTCTAAAATGATCATGATCTTTATCGTTTGGAAATTTTCCTTATCCGTAAGATCCTGAAGATACGGTTTTTAAGCAAGAAATCAAAATCGTCAGATGTTTTGACATTCCCTTAGGATCAATAAGGTCGTTTGGCGTTCGGCCGATCGTTTGGCCAACGTGGAGCTTTCAGAGCTTACTCATTCGGTAGACCAATTGTTGAGTATCTGATCAGGGAGGTAAATCCCATTTAACAAAATTCGTTCGAGGGGTGGGCGCGAGTAAGACCTATCGTTCGGGAGATAGGACAACTAAAACCCTTCGGTAGATCAATTGAGTAGACAGAGTAGTCGTTCAATAATGCTGGATTATGCTCACCCATTGGTCAGTAGCTGTCATTTGTGAGTCTCATGTGTAAGTTTTTCAAACACTGACCCTTCAAAATGGACGTTGGGCTATGTCCCATCAGCACCCTTTCTAATAACTTAGATCTTGTTAGTTATATATATTTTTAAGAGAACAATCTAATAGTCAAAAAGTTATATATCTTTTTGCATAACATTATATGATAATATATATTTATTAAATAATTGATCGCTTTTTTAATATTTATAGTTTTTGAATTATTAACCATTAACTAGATCACCAAATACTTGGGGAGTGTTTGGTGTAACTTTTGAAGGGTTTTTTTTTTTTTTTAATAAAAAAAAATTACTTTTTTAACTGTAAAATATGTGTTTGGTACTTGAGCTTATAATTGATGAAACCCCTAACGATAATTCAAAAGTTTTCTAAAAGTTATAAGCTGCATAAAATAGTTTTTGACTCTTCAAAATTTGTTTTTAGATATATATATATATATATATATATTAAAATTATTTTACCCGATTTATATTATCAAATAGATTTAAATATTTAAAAATTATTTTAATCATCTTATATTTTTTAATTTTTACTATTTTCCCTCTCTAATTTTTTATAAGATAAGATTTAAATTATTATTATAATATATATTTAGATTTATTTATTGTCTTCTTTTAAGTAGTTGAAATACCATTTATATGATTTTATCGATTTTTTCTAATATGTATATTTGAATTAATAATTTTTTTAAAAATTATTGATATTGTATTTATAAATTTTATATTTTAATTTATAACTAAGATCAAACTCATCTTGCTACAACTCCAACACGGAAAAATCATCTAAAATACAAAATTACTTAATAACTCGTTCTAATCTAATCCCCTTCACCTATAAAACCCATATTTCTTCTCCAGATTTGGAAAGGTAAAAGTTCCTTAGCATGAGAAATAAAACCCACCTAAGCCTAGCCCTAACCCTAAACATTTCATCGAATACAATCGATGCAAACAACGACATGATCCATAATGAACCGAGAGGGAAAACTCTTTACCTTGATAGCCACTAGTAAGCCTTAATTTGAGCTCGATCGGAACAATCCCAATCTCAATCTCTCCTAAAACCTTAATTTTTATTTTGAGAGAGCTGAATAAGATTAGATCTAGCAAACAATAGTCAAAACCCTAATTTCTCAAGACGCTCGACAGGGAAATCATGGACATGAAATATAAACACGTGGAAGAAAAATGAAACCTCAGATCCGATGCTTGAAAGTAACGTTGCTTTGAAATTATTGAATGACTTACCTCTTATTTCGCCGGAGCACCGAACTCTTGAATCGAGAGACGGAGAGAGAGTTGAGACAACAGAGAACACCGTCGTGTTCAATAACTATATGTTCAGCGGTTTTAGAAAGAAAATAAAAGATTAATGAGGAAAAAAAATAATTTTTTCTCTATTCTATTTAAAAATTTTATGAAATAAAAAAATAAAAAATTTTATTTTTAATTTTTAAATGATAAATTTGATATATCTATGAAATATTTTTTTTTTCATTTTTTTTCTTTTTATTTATGAGAAAAAAATTTTTTATATTAAAAATCACTCGATTCTCTTTTTATTTCTTTTCATATAAAACTCCAAAACAAAAAAATAAATTATTTTTTCTTCTAATTTTTTTTCAAATCTGTACATAATGTAAAAAACCTAAGAATAAATCTCTCGCCTAAGAATAGTGGCGGGAACTTGACGTCATTGGCGTGAGAATCGTAGGTTTTAAAAAATTTTGTCTCGTAGAACGACGCCGTTTTCCTCTTTTCTTTTCTTTTCTTTTCCTATGTTTTTTATTCGATTCAATTTTAATATTGGGAAGCGGTCTAAAATCGTCATTTGAATCCAGACAATAAATGTCATTCACCCGCATCATCATACTTCTTTTTTCTATATATATATATATATATAATTCTTTATTTTTTTAACAAATAAAATCTTTTAAATTGTTTCCATGCAAAATCATTTTAAATTGTGATTTATTTGTTTTATAAAATGACCCCGTTGGTCAAACTATAGATCTAGTAACATTGTCATTAATATTTAGTGATGTGTTCAATGAAGTGCATAGATTTACTAAGATGGGTTAATGTTTTAATATTAAGATAGCCAAAGAAAATGCTCAATATTTTTATCTATTTTGAAAATTCAAACCCAAAATGAAAATAGAATATCCAACCTTTAACGAATTGCCCAACGTTTCCTACTTCACGTTCAAAATTTCAACTCGTGCCCCCCCACGGTAATAAAAGTTAGGAGGATGCACCTTGTGAAACTTCGGAGAATAAAAATAAATAAATATTAAACCTAACAAATTTCCGTTGTCGTCAACCTGCTATGATGTGACAACTGACAACTGACCACTGACAATCTTTTTTGGGGTGACGACTTCCCAGAAACGGTATTATTTGTATCCGTTTTCTAAATTTTTTCAATTTTTGGGCAGTGACAATCTTTTTCTTCTTCTTCTTATTTCAAATATATTTATTTTAACGGTCTATAACCGTTTGTCATAAAATTACCTCTAATATATAAAATACTCTTATATTCTTTTAGATTTAGATAATAATGGATATAAACAATAATAACAATATTAAGAAACTTAATCTCAATAATTAAAATCGACTTTTTAATAAACGTAAATGTACGCAGTCTTTCTTTATATTTTTACAAATAAACTATTTTCACATCTCGAATCCGTGATCTTGAGGTCACCAAAAGAGTAAATCAATCGTTGCATCAAGGTTGATTCACCCCAAAAAAGAATTTATTGTTAAAGACCTTCAACCATCATCTAGAGAGATGATCATCATTCCTCTATAGAAAGTTGGTAATGATTCAATATTTTTCGATATTTTTGTCATATTTTTTTTCCAAAACTCCCTATAGTGTTATAACAACACCTTTTATTTTCTTGATAATACTGTTTTCATTTTCAATTTCTAACTTTTGAAGGGATGAAGTGAGGCCAGCAGTCGGAGCAAATTGAGCAGTAGCGATCCAACGGGAAGAGGCCAACCATCTGCTTTGACCATCAAGTTGGTTAGTCTCTTCCATGCCTAATTTGTTCTCTCCTTCTCTAAGAACCAAGCTCTATAGATACTGAACATTTACTGCACCGTGCTCTGAACCATCTTTGAAAATGCTCTTTCTTCATTCAATAGTAGGCGTTCTAAGATATCATATTTTTAAACCCGATTATCATTTAATAAAAGAATTCAGTTATAGTCAATAATTATGTTAAGTTTATGAGCGATAATAAATATTATGCAAGATGTAAATTATTCTCGGATAGGCTCCCGAACGAGAGCATCAGTTCTAAAATCAACTGTCATCTACGCACGCATCCCCACACAATGCCAGCTGTCCCCTTAAACCGTCACGTGAACCATCTCACGTGCCAAAGACCTCACTTTCGACTTCCCTACTCTCCAAACACTATAAATATCAGAGATAAAAGAATAATAAACAAAATAAAAAATGACAATACTTTGCCTTCTCTTCTTCTCTCGTCTCTCTCTCTCTCTCTCTCTCTCCCCAAGATTTCCAGGGTTTCTAGTTTCCGTCTTCAAGGTACCCTCTCTCTCTCTCTCTCTATCGATGTCCGAAATGCGATATCAGATTTTCTTCCTAATCATCCGCCGCTATCCCATTCTTTCTAAGCCAAAACGATTGATTTCTATGTTAGATTCTTGAACGCGATCTTGAATTTTAATTGGTTTGTTCGCAAAAATTGGAACAGTATAGTCTATTATTATTCTTGTGTACTCATTGCAGGAGGCGCATCTCAAAGAAAAGATTAACAGCATGTTTAGTGGCGAGCGTGTAAGCCCTTGTCTTTCAAGTTATTTATTCCTTTCTCTCTCTCTCTCTCTCTCTCTCTCTTTCGATGTCTGAAATGCGATTTCAGATTTTCTTTCTAATCATCCGCCGCTATCCCAATTTGCGTTCTTTCTAAGCCAAAACGATTGATTTCTATGTTAGATTCTTGAACGCGATTTTGAATTTTAATTTTTCTTTTCACCAGTCGAATCTTCTTTTTTTTTTTTTTTGGAATTCGGATTTCCTGCCATTAAGACCACATATGATCGAGAGACCCTTGCATTGAATATTTGCTTATAAGGGTTATGCTTTCAATCCACGCCACTCAAAAAAATAGCCGTTAGGGTTTTGAGTTTTGTTGAGGTTTCAAATAAATTACAGATGGCTTCGTCTGCTTTAATTTGCGAAACAGAGGCCTGGAATGACTTGAAGGTAAATTCCCTCTGTTCATTTTCTGGTCTGGGTCATCATAAATTGTCTTTCGAGTCTCTGTTTTTAATGTGGTGTTTTATTTTTATTTTTCTTTTAATTTTTTTTTGGTGAATATGTAGGCCCATGTCGAGGAGATCAAGAAAACTCATCTAAGGGATCCTGATCGATGCAGATCAACGATGATGTATGATTTTTCCATTTTGTTACAGTCATCTTGTATCTGGGTCTTTTTTTAATTACAACTATTGTTAATTTTTGGTCCACTATGTGTATGTGTAGTGAAATTGATGGGATGCTGCTGGTTTACTCACACCAGCGTGCCACCCTCAAGACCTTTGAGAAACTCTTCAAATTGGCAGAGGTTACTAGTTTGATTCATTGGTTTGTGGGCAAAAATTGGAGCAGTATAGTCACTTATTATTCTTGTGTATTCATTGCAGAAGCCGCATCTCAAAGAAAAGATTAACAGCATGTTTATTTGCTATCGTGTAAGTCCTTGTCTTTTTGGTTATTTATTCCTCTTCATTGGGGTGAATTCTTTTGCTATGAACTGCTTATGTATGTTTCTGCTAGTTGAAAATTGTTTTCTTGGGGTTCTGGTACCATTTAGACTCATTACTCTTCTTGTTTTAATTGGCTAGCTTTTGAAGGCGTTACACAAGAAAGGTTTTCCTCATTCTATGCGCTTTTTTTGGGCCACGGGGTTTTGAAGTCTATGCCCTCATTTTGGTAGAGGAATCACGGATTCATTTAATGTTAATATTGTTCACATTTATGGTAGAGCTGAATGTTGCTTAGGCATTCTGTTTTGGAGTTTTTGATTATCTTATTATTTTTATGTATTCTGCCTGCAGATTAACAAAACAGAGAATTGAGCTGTACTTCATGTAGCTCTTTGTGCTCCAAGGGATGCAGCTATCCAGTGTGATGGGAAGAATGTAGTTCCAGAAGTTTGGAAAGTCTTGGACAAGATACATGATTTTTCTGAGAAAGTCTGCAGTGGATCCTGGGTAAAGTTTAGAAGTTGTTTAGAAGTTCCAATTTGGTATTTGATGCCTAACTGTTCTAGCGGCTGACTAATTGCTAAGTATTTCAGGTTGGAGCCACCGGCAAATCATTGACAGATGTTGTTTCCATTGGAATTGCTGGCAGTTATTTTGATCCACGCTGTGCATACTGCTTTCCAGACAGGTTTGGATCATGTGCCCATGTCTTTAATGTTCTACAGAAATTTTTGCATATTTGTTCTTGCTGAGTTCTTATTGATGAATGTTTTGGGTGGAAAACTTGCAGACCCAGAAGCTGCTGAGTGTGTGCCAAGGGATGCCAAACACGATTGTGAGTAACCATCATTATATTCTTCTTGTATTCTCATTGTGGTTCGATTTGCTAGGATTTTTGTCACATGACTTCTCTTTCCAGGTTGTTCAGGGTCTTTTTTTTTTTTTTTAAACAAAAGTCTTCTTATTCCTATAGTTGTATAGCGTATCATGATTTGGTGTATCTAAAACCCATGCCGAATGCCCTTGATCCTTTTTCACATCTTTGAAATCTCCAAACAGGAACCACTGGTTTACAAATTTCATCAACCATTGATGTCTTTGGTGCTTAGGTGTTTGGTCATGCTCTGTGCAACTATGACATCTAGATTGACAATAAAGGATATGCAACATTTGAATGGTATACAAATTGTTGCTTGGAAATATTTATTGGAGTTCTTCAACCCTCAAAAGAAGTCCCTCAATTTTCGGTGTTGTATGAATGTTCTATTTTCGTATGCTAGTTTATTACTTTTGGTAGCTATAATATGCTGGACCCTCCCTCTCTCTCTAATTGTTTTTTCTTTTATTGAATTTGCGAGGAAAATTTCTCACTCCTAGATACCCATAACCTTATTTGCATTGTTGAATAAATTATTGAACACCTATAATATGGAGATCAGCTGGAACTTTGGCTTTGAGTGAGGAACTTGCTTATAATCTCAACTGTCTGATTAGATGTATGAATTTGAGATGATTAGATGTGTGAATTTGAGAAAGAGCTCCAGTGATATGTTAAAAAATGACTGATTTTTTCTCACCATCTTATGGAGATCTATGCAATGCATGTAATCTGTGGTTATTGTTTCTGAACAATCTCTTATTTTGCTGTCGATCATGGATAGTTTACACAAAAATGCTCCTTTAAAAGTTAGGCTTGACAAAGTTTCATGCATGAATGCAATTGTTATGTGCAGTGATTTTAAACCACTCTATATTTTCACTTGACTTTTCTCTAAACTCATGAAACAACCTTTGTAATTTTGCAATAAAATTTACTTCCACTAGTAGAACTCAGGAATTATGGTGCATAAGAGGAAACATCTTTCTGGGTTCTTGGAATAGGTGGTTTGCAATATGGGCATCATACTCTGTTGTTCTGCTAGAATCTGTAACAATGTGTGCAACAGAAGAATTTTGGTTATACCAGTAGTGCTTTATTTTTTAATTGTAATGATACTGAATTAGTATATCTGCTTTCAGTCTTGCGAATGTTGATCTAATTGATGTCGCTAGGAACATCACAGGGCTGAATCCTGAAACTACATTAGGTAAATTGTGCTTTAATTTTATAGATATTTTCTGATGCTAACGGAATTTTTTTTTTTTTTTTTTATTTATTTTTTTTTTTTTCTGGTTTATTGTATGATATGACTTGATGGGGTAACTGTGGTAATTGCAGATGTGTGGTTTCAGAAACTTTTACAACAGATGAACTTATGCTAAATGCGAGGACAATGAAGGAACGGATATCCGCTTCTCTTGGGTTAGTACATCTATTTATGATTTGATAGGTCCCTTTGATGATGTAAGTGTAATGCATAGATTGGGTTTCTAGATTTTCTTACTTACCATTGTATTAACTGATAATTTGGGACTTAATGGGCAGGGTTTCATTATTTGGTTTCACAACTTGATGGTCTCAATTCTTTCATTTAGTCATAACATGCCAATTATTTTCATGCGTCTTTTTAGGCCCGAAGCAGTTGCAAAGCATATGGTGGCTGTCAGTACCAATCTTCCGGTATTTTGTCTATCCCCCTAAATTTTCACTATCAAGGGACTGTCAGATAGTGTGGCTTTTTGACAAACTATATGGCCTATTTTACAGCAACTACAAATAATGATGATGACTTCTATCTCAATGGGGGGTGAATAGCTAAATTTTGAAATTATCCATGATATGATCTTTTTCAGCTCTATATCCAAGTGTTAGCTTTGTGCACTCCTAGCTTACAAGTTCTTCGTGTCTTTGGAATTTTGTAAATGATGAATTTTCCTGTTTGTGTCACCCATGTGCTTCTTTCTTGTTGTTTACTCTTTAATGTTAAGAACTGAAAACTATATTAATTGCTACATAAAATTTGGTCAACTAAATTGCTTCATAGTAAAAGTAAATCCAGCCTGCTTGTTTCTTTATCTCTACTGTGTAATTAGCCTAACTATTTGAGATTAATAATCAGTAACACCATGAAAAGGCTCATCAAAAGATCATGACAATAGAAAGAGGGAATATGTTTTATGGATGATTATTTTCCATATGCTTGCCTCTGGAGCAGATGAGGTACATCTTGCATTTGATTTATGGTGCATTTAATTTTTGTTTGCTTCGAAGCCTGCTCCTTCTATGGTAGTACCTTTGGTACCTATTTGAGTCCATGGACACCTCCATGTTCTCCTGCAATCTTTTTATTGCCTGCTTAATTCATCTTTCAACTGTTGTTCCTTTTTGCCTTGGAAATTCCAGTTGAGAGCTTAAGATTAATCCCTAGTTCTATGTCCTGTAAACCAACTTATTGCAGAAGACAAGACAAGATATCATTTGATGATGAACAGGTGGTTTTATCTGCATGATGACCTTTTTCATATTATGATTGCCTGTCCTTTTCTGTTCCTTGCTAAAATCTTATTTCAACACCAAACTGTCACCGAGGCCATTTGGAGTAAACCTTTTAATCCTTTTGGGGTTTGTTTGTCCAAAATAAATTTAAAGATCTTATTATGAATGAGAGATTTATTTTTCTGATAAAGTGCTCACCAGGTGATAATTGGGATTCGTCAAAATGATTATTTGCGATTAACTCTACTATAGAGCATATCTTTCCTTTTTGTGATTTATTAAGGCCAGAATTAGTTCAAGAAATGTTATTATTTGGTCATGATATTTGTGTCTTTCTTTCCATTTTTCATGAGCCAACAGGGTAAAAGAATCATAGCTATTAGTAAATAGAAATAATAAGTATTATCCGTATTAATTATAATCATTATTTACCAGTGGTGAAAGGGGCAGGTTAGCAATCAACTTCTGTGAGAGAGCCTCACTTTTCCAATTTACCATCTCTTTTGACCTTTTGAGAAAGGCATTTTTACATGTCTTCTATCTGATCTTCAATGTCTTATTAAATATCATGATCATGCCTGTGGGATATTGTTGAAGAAAAAACATTTAGTAGTCATCTATTTATGGAAATCATTTTTGAATAGTTTTTCCATGTTTATTTTGCTGTTCTTCTCATGGAAATTTCTGTTTGCTTCTGGTGTAGCTGGTTGAGAAATTTGGAATTGACCCTAACAATGCTTTTGCATTTTGGGACTGGGTTGGGAGATGGTATAGTGGTACGTTCATGCATAGTACTAGACATGCTCACACTAATAATTAGCTTTGACATTTGGTTCGCTGGTGGTTCCAATTCCAGTTTGCAGTGCAGTTGGAGTATTGCCATTATCTCTCCAGTATGGTTTCTCAGTTGGTGAGAAGTAAGATTACAAAGTTCCTAGTCTTCTTCTTTATTATCAAAAGTGACAAGCAAATTGAAGCTTCCATTCTGATAATAAGCTTCAGTAGTGAAAATACGAGCCTTACTACTTCTGGTCAGCCATCATGCACAATTCTCCTAGTTATTCCTCTGATCTGTCAAAAATGGACTGCTTTTTCTTGGTATTTATGACATTGAATGTAGAATTGCATATTCTGGAAACTTTGCAATTATTTTCATATAGTAATTGTCTCTGTTATGCTTGTGATGGCTTCTTGGAGCTCCGCTGAGACCTAAGCATCACATGTTAATTGGGATAAGACCTAAAGCTTTTGGAGTTGCTTGTTTTTATGTATGTAGTTGGTAATTAACTTGGCAAACATTGTACTTTCCGTGTGCTGAATTAATTTTGTCCGGTAACTTTTAAGGTATAATGCTCTTGTTGTAGTGGTCTTGTGTGTCTCACTTATTAAATGACCTATTCCTTTTAGTAACTACGACAACCTCTGTTTCCTACGGTAGAAACTATGAAGTTCAAGGATTTATGTAATTGTCCCCTATCTAATAATTGTTGCCTACCGTGTCAAAGCAAATTGCAAATTTGAAGTGACTATTTTCAGCTTCATTGTCTGTTCTTGCTTCATTGCTGTCTTTTTCTGTTTCCAGGTTTCTCAAAGGAGCGTCAAGAATTGATCATCACTTTTACACAGCACCATTCGAGAAGAACATACCGGTAGTTTTTCATCTTACTTTTCAAAAGAACTGCATTCTTACTGCCCTTGGTCTTTCACATCTTCAGTCCTCAAAGACGGGCATCGATTAAATGCATTTTGTTGAGTTGCATTTGTAGATGTTGCCATGTTGGACAACCAGTTCCAAATATCAGCTTCTTTTACCTGTGTATTATTGGCACATCTCACCATGCTTCATTGGATAGTTCCCTTGATTTACAGGTTTATTGGTTTTTTTACCCTTTTTTAACCTTGTGGAAAGCGGGCAAAAATTTTCTTTTCCCTTTACATCAGATCCTATAAATAGTTTAATTGCCGAGATTACTTTAATCTCCATATGTCAGGTCTTGTCCTGCAGGTACTTTTAGGCTTGCTGAGCCTATGGAATCTCTCCTTTAATGGATATCCTGCCAGAGTAAGTTATTATAACCTAACACAAATGTACTAGAACTGAAATTTTCTCAGTTTCATTTTGGGTGCTCCATAATGTGCAACTGCTGATTTTTGCAGGCCATCGTGCCTTACTCCTAGGCTCTTGGGAAGTTTGCTCCACGCATCCAACAGGTATGTTTGCCCACCTGGTCGTCAGTACTTTAATATTTCTTCCTTTGTATCTTTTTGTAGTTATCCTATATGTTTGAGTACCCTTCAGGTGAGCATGGAAAGTAATGGAAAGGGTGTGTCAATTGATGGTGTACCGCTCCCTTTTGAGGCAGGTGGAATTGATTTTGGGGGACCAGGAACAAATAGCCAGCACAGCTTTTACCAACTCATTCACCAGGTAATTAACATGTCCTGTATTACCAAATATTAATACTAAAAACTGATTTTTATGGATGTCATCTTCAGCATGTACGTCTTGCTGCATCCTATCTTTAAGTGAACAATTTTAATCTCCAAGCAAGTATCATGAATAGTCCTGATAAATGCTATTGATCAGCCTCCTCACTTGTTCTCTACTTCTACAGCAACTGAGATATTTTTTGGAAAATTTGCTCAGGTACGCACACCCTTCTCTTTCAATCATTAATTAATTAATGATCTGCTTACTTTATTTATTTATTTATTTTTGACATGTACGCTCTCTGCACATATTTTGCATACTTATGTCAAACAACTCAATAAGATGGTGTACTTTTCGCCCTCAGATTGTGTTCCACCATATTTCTAATAAAGCATTGTTGGACATGCCTCACTTGGCCATTCCAAGTCCAAATCGTTCTTTTTTCTTTCTTGAAGCCCTACACGCCATCTTTAGGTTATTATGAATGCAGCCCAGAAAAGTTGATATGATATTTCAATACATCTAGTAAATTTCAAATCTCTAGAAAATCCCAAACAAAAGAGAAGCTTACTATCTCTGTGAACAAAATAAATGGTTTGTTTACCATCTTTACGTTATTATGAATGCTGCCCAGAAAGGTTGATATGATATTTCAATACATCTAGTAAATTTCAAATCTCTAGAAAATCCCAAACAAAAGAGAAGCTTACTATCTCTGTGAACAAAATAAATGGTTTGTGATTGTGTTTGTGAGCTTACTGATGCTGTTGTCTGAGTGGGTAACTTCTATGCTGATTTCTTCGCAAAACCTGGGAACCCTGTCTACCTTCTTGTGGCTCAACTTTGTACTCTTCAAAATTTTCATTTTTAAGACTTCAGGTCAACCTAGTATCCAAAAAAGGGAAGATGCAAAGATTAAGTTGAACATGAAAGTTCTCTCACATGTTTCTATAGCCTTCTTTGTTAAGTTTGTTTAAGAATCCAGAAGAAGGCACCAGAGAGTGTTGTGGTTGTTTATAGGCAAGAGCAATGTTTCTATCTTTCCAGCAGAAATTGCACAGACAGCTGTGTAAGAAATGATGAGAACTTTACGAAGGGACTTAAATTAATTTTAGAGAAGCAAATTCAGGGTTCTGGTGTAATAATGTTGTTGTCTGTGCGCTACTTATTTCTTTACTGTTACTGCATTGAGTAAACTTATCAAGTGAAAAAAGGTGCTCAGTCAAGAGGAATTTGGCAAAGAATTTATAAGCAGAGAAGTGATTCTTATGCAACCCTTTTACATACCCTTTTACAGTCAAGTTTTTGGATATTTGTTGATTGATAGGCAAGAGTCAATTATGTGGAATTGCCACAGTAGTCTGTTAGAATTTGACTGAAATTGTTCGCACGTTGTCGTGATGATGAAGACATTGATGCAAGTGTGTGAATTGCAAAAGGTTTGTAGGAGTAAGATCATTTTTGTCTTCCTTAAAAAACCTTTATATATATTTAGTGAAATGAAAAAGATCATTTTGTAATCAGAAAATTTTCCTCCTATCACCTACAAAAAGATGGATAGAATATAAAATGGAGTGGTTTTAGTTTAGTAGATGCACAAATGGCCAAGAGACGTGATAGAGCATACAATGAAATTATAGGAGAGAGTGATTGAGCATAGATTGAGACGGGAGATAAGTGTGTTTCAAAACTAATTTGGATTTATGTTTAGACGATCTACCACTGAAACAATTCACTTGTTAAGACAATTGATGGAGACATTTAGAGCGTAGAAGAGAAATCTACATATAGTATTTATTGATCTTAAAAAAGCATATGATAGGGTCCCAAGAGACGTGTTGTAGTGGACGCTGATGAAAAAAATGATCTCTTTAAAATACATAAACCTTATTAGGAATATATATGAAGGAGTTGTGATCAATGTAAGGACTTGTGGGGGCTGAGTGATAGCTTCCCTATTAACATTGGGCTTTATCAAGGTTCAACATTAAATCCCATATTATTTGCAATAGTGATAGATG
Source organism: Dillenia turbinata (assembly GCA_037126225.1). NCBI lineage: Eukaryota > Viridiplantae > Streptophyta > Magnoliopsida > Dilleniales > Dilleniaceae > Dillenia > Dillenia turbinata. Next base: position 26,702,784 of record JBAMMX010000006.1, on the reverse strand, counting down.
AAATCACAAAAAATATTTAAAATGAAATATTATGGTGTATGCTCTTCGCAAATGATATAATTTTAGTTGATGAAACTAGAGAGGGTATCAGTACTAAATTAGAGTTATGGGGGGACACGTTAGAATCTAAAGAATTTAGATTGAGTAGATCTAGAACTGAGTATATTAGATGTAAGTTTAGTGATAATCATCAGGATAATGAAGAAACGATTAGGTTAGAAAAAAGAGAAGTCTCAAAAAGCGAACGATTTAGATATTTTGGTTTCATCATCCAGAATGATGACAATATAGATAGGGATGTGAATAATAGAATTCAAGCGGGTTGGATGAAATGGAGAAAGACATCCGGAGTTCTCTGCGATCGCACGATGCCATTACATTTAAAGAAAAAATTCTATAAACTGCAGTAAGACTTGCTCTATTATATGGTACTGAGTGTTGGACCATTAAACAACAACAAGAGTAAAAAATGGCTGTAACTGAAGTGACAATGTTTAAATGGATGTGTGACAAAATTAGAAAAGATAGAATTAGAAACGACGAAATACATAATAAATTAGGAGTTAGTTCAATTGTAGATAAGATGCGAGGGTTGTTTTGGAATGGTTAGACACGCACGGCGAAGACCTAGGACCGCAATTAATATAGGATATTTAATAAAACATAGAGATAGGTCGTTGAAAACTTGGATGCAATGTATTCGTAAAGACATGATAGTTATGGATTTTGTTGAAGAGATGATCCTAGATAGGAATAAGTGGCGTAGAAGAATCCACACAAACTAAATCAATCTTTTTCTATCTTTTTTTTTTTCCCTCGATATTTGGTTCTCATATGGCCGACTCCAAATTTTGGGATAGAAGGTCTAGATTGTTGTTGTTGTCGTTGTCGTTGTCGTTGTTGTAGATGCACAAATGGCCAAAATTGGTAGTCATATTTTGAATATGTACCCACATAACAAAATCATAAGAGTATTTATGTGGTAATTTACTTTCTAAAAAAATTTATTCACCATGTTGGCTGCTTTATTTTCTTAGGAGGAAATACTTACAGGTAGAAACCCTGAAGTAATAACTTCATCCAAGAATCCATTTAGGATATGTTTTTCCACGTCTCTTGCAAATTTGTCTTTTTTGAGAAACATTTTCATCATCTGGTTCCAACCGGAGTCCACATTGTGTTTGTGTCTGAATATCTGTTTTGAGCATCCTTCCCAAGCATTTTATGCAAGTAATTGACAGTGTCACCTTCATTGTTACCATTACTGCAGTATGCTTACAATACTCGAAGTCCTTGTGCAATTGCTTGACCAAATCATCAAGGGAACTTACTTTTGAGGAACCGAATGGAATCTTCACAAAAGGTTCATAGGCACAATCTAGTAGAATCTTGCTCTCTCTTCATCTTGAAAACCGTCAATGCCAGCATGGAGAATGCTGACAGGAATGTTAAATTTAAAAAGTGCCTCTGCTGCGCTAAGGAATAGCTGACTTTTAATTAGAATCTGCTTCAGGTGGTCTTCGTCCTGTGTCAGTGGGTCGGTGGCTCTCGTACCTCCGTTCTTGAAAGTTGATGCTCCAATTTTGAACTGAAACTTTCAAGTGTCCCTACATCTTTAAAACATCAGTCTTTGTTACTTCCTTTTATATCACACTTGCTGTATAATAGATAGTAGGGTTTTGGCATTGAAACAAACTACAACATATCTGCTAATTGTGTTTTACTGATTTATTTTTGGTGCGATGGGAAAAGGAAGAAGACATGCAAAACCACAAAGCTTTACTTACCGATTGGAAGGACACTTATATTCTTCTGACACCTCTGCCCTTGCTCTTTCCCAGTCAAAAGTGCTTGAACTTGTGGATCACTAGAAATTGATGATCTTGCATTTGTAAGCTGTTTAAAGATCATATAAGTTTGTAAGGACTCACTCCATACTCTAAAATCAAATTGATAGCAACAAATGCATAGTATTTTTCGACTAGATTATGTAGTTCATATTCAATCTATGAGATTTGAGTAAAGCTGCTTTCATGTTTGTCTTCAGCTAAAGTAGCTCGTATGTGGTCATCCTCACGAGCATGGCTCAAAAGTGAGGTTGTTCAGCCTCTTTGTGGACGTTGAACCCATAATCTGATTGTTGGTTGCTTTCTTCTAATTGTGTGGACCTGATAAAGGCTTCTGTTGCTCGTGACTTTGTGGCAGTGACTTTTCTGTGTCTTCATGTTACTGGTCTTGTCATGTTTTTTCTGCTTTGGAGCTGGCACATTTGGCAAATGATTTTTTAATAAACTTGAAGTGATGCAAAGCGATCCAGGTTTCTTGTCATGACTTCTGCAATTTTCTGAGGGATCTCATTTTTATTTGCTTTTATGTTGTTTACCTTCTGATTTGTGGGAAACAAATTAGCAGATTTCAACTTGATGACTGTGGGAAAGCTTGCTTTGTTCGTTTCAGATTTAGCTTTTAAATTAACTGCAAGGGTGTTCTCATCCATGCCTCTATGTGTTGAATCATTCTTTCCAACTTGGTCAGTGGCAGTTAGGTCTTTGGCAATGTTCTTCTTTATGCTATTTGGTGTTCCTTGGGATAGTATTGTGCTAATGCCTTCTCTAGAACCTGTTTTACGAGCTGTTGGTTTGTCCAATCTAAGCAGCTTCTTTTGGAAATTGGGTGCATCGCCCGTAATTTTGGTAAAAACTTTGCTGCTCCTTCACTTCCTTTCTGTCTTCTTACATGATGTTTGCTTTTCTGCTCAGTCTCTTTTGTTTGATGCTCTTCTTCTTGTGGTTCAGAGTTTCGGAGGACTTGTGGCTGCTGAAATGCAAGATCTTTGTTGGTTTTTTTGTTGATTGCCCAGTGAAAGCCTGTTGACATTTCTCTTTTCTGTTTGAAGCATATGTTCCCTTTTATCTGTTGGCTCACACATTGCATTTGCAGGTTCTGTGATAGGTTGCCATGATTCTATCTCCTGCAGCTCACCCTTGAGGACCTGAACCTCAGGACGTGCCACTTCCATTCCTTTGCACTCATTAAGCTTCACAGTATCCTGCCTTTTCTCATTTTCCTGCTTGTGTTCTTGGTTTCCAGTAATTACGGTCAATGGGATCTTAGAGTTTGCCTGATTATTCCTTTTTAAGGTCTCCTTTTTGGATCCTGCCACTAGTTTTGTGCCCTCTGTGCTTTCCAAATGTTGAACTGTGGACTTTAAGGTGGTGTTCTCTTTCACTTGGTTTTCTTCTGCTTGGAGCTCCAGAACTTTTGATAGAGTTACTGGTACTCTCTTATTCTGCACACCATTTTGTCTTGATTTTTGAGTTGCCAGATCCTCAGTAACTTTTTTTATTTCATCATTTTTATTAGTTCTACTAGCAGTCGTTTTCAGAACCATCTGTTCAGTAACTTTCTTGGAGCTTATTTCAGTTTGCCCAATGTTCTTTGAATGTCTCTTCTGAGGAAGTTCATCAAGTCCCATCAGTTTTGCAATTACGTTTGGGATTCTTCCTTTGTCTTCCTTTGGTGATGGACCACAGTGTCCTTTTGTGCTGTCGTTGCAGATAAAGTTCTCATATCTGGACCAGAGCTTAGTTAACGCTTGTGGAAAGAATTCAATGGAGCCATGGCGTGCTTTTGAAGATTGTTACTTGTAGCTCTTGCTGCTGTAGGATATGTGAGAGCCATTATATTTTGATTGGAGCCAGCCTTCGTGGCTTCTCAGGTGCCCTGAAGAATCCTTTATGGCTTGTTGAAGGAAAACCTTTGCAGGGTGACTTGTTTCCTCTCTACCACCCCAATGCTGCTTTCATCATCATCTTTGTCAGCATCAAGCAACCTGAACCTATTCTTCCTCTGAAGTGTGGGCTAATCATGAACTCTGAAGCTTCTTGCAGATTTACAAGCATTCTGAGTGATTCTTCCAACTCCATGGCCCCTTTCAGCAGTTCTTTCCCAATTTCTATTGAATGTCTATCAATATTGAAGCCACTTGAGCAAGCTTTCAGGATCTGATTTAATTTCTGTGCTCCTCTTGATATTTCTTGTAGATGCAAATGAGAAAGGGCTGGGAAGCAAGTTGAGATTTGATGTCTGTCTAGCTTGCTTCTTCTGTCTATATTTACTGTTTCCACTGAACTCTACCCAAAATGCAGAAAAGAGATTATGGAACTATTGCCTGAGGACTCCATTCCTATGTTTTTTCCTCCATTTTCAAGGGCAAAAGCCAAGGCAATGGAAAGAACTCCTATTTGTTCAGGTCTTTGGCCTCTCCCGAGAGTAACAATCTGGTTAGAAGTTTCCTTTCTGGTTTGTGATCTATTGATTCCATGAGCCGAACGTTTTGCATGCTTTGAGTTCCCAAGCTCATCTGCAGGAGATAAAGTCATCAAAATAGTGGACAGTCATTTTACTGTATCATCTATTCGAAGAAGATTACATAAGTCCACGTTTGAGTTTAAGAAAGAGATGCTTACAGATTTGCAGGGTTTTGTCTCCTTATATCCTTCATAAACTTGTGCTGTGTTCCCATACTTCTCTGCTTGATCATGCACCCAACAGAAAGTAGCTATAAGAATAATTAATGCATATGAATTGCAGGTCAAGCTGAGGATTCCAAGGTAATAGGAGAACTACTACTCTAGGGTACTGCTTTGTTGGGAAACACAAACTTTGAATAGTTTTCAAAAGATTGTTGTTTAATTGAGATTCTACCCCCATTTTTTCTATAATAAGTTCAACCTGTCAGTTAAATGTTCACTATTTAGTGTGACTGAGGGAAGAGATGCCAGAGCCTGGGCTTGTTCCAAAAAAGAGAAATGCTGGTGGGAGTTTAAAAGATCTTGTGAGAATGTGTTCGACTATTCAGTCACTAACTATTAACTTCTACCTGGAAGCTTTGCACTACTGTGGAATCAAGGGTACAATTTTGGGATAAGACCTAAGCTTTTGGAGTTACCTGTTTTTATGTATGTAGTTGGTAATTACTTGGCAAACATTGTCTTTCCGTGTGCTAAATTAATTTTGTCCTGAAACTTTTAAGGTATAATGCTCTTATTGCGGGGGTCCTGTGTGTCTCACTGATTAAATGACCTATACCTTTGAGAAACTATGATGACCTCAGTTTCCTACGGTAGAAACTATCAAGTTCAAGGATTTATGTAATAGTCCTCTATCTAATAATTGTTGCCTACCATGTCAAAGCAAATTGCAAATTTGAAGTGACTATTCTCGGCTTCATTGTCTGTTCTTGCATCATTGCTGTCTTTTTCTGTTTCCAGGTTTCTCAAGGAGATTCAAGAATTGATCAGCATTTTTTAAACAGCGCCATTTGAGAAGAACGTACCGGTAGTTTTTCATCTTACTTTTCACTAGAACTGCATTCTTACTGCCCTTGGTCTTTCACATCTTCAGTCCTTGAAGACAGCAGCCTAACCTAATCCAAACGTTTATCTCATCATAGTGGTTTATTTAGGCCATTAAATGCATTTTGTTGAGTTGCATTTATAGATGTCACCATGTTGGACAACCAGTTCCAAATATCAGCTTTCTTTACCTGTATATTATTGGCACATCTCCCCATGCTTCATTGGATAGTTCCCTTGATTTACAGGTTTATTGGTTTTTTGCAATTTTTTTTCACCTTGTTCTCGTCCTTCCATAAGTTGATGTTAGGTCTTGTCCTAGAAGTACTTCTAGGCTTGCTGAGCTTAAGGAATGTCTCCTTTCATGGATATCCAACCAGAGTAAGTTATTACAATCTAATGCAAATGTACTAGAACTGCTGAATTTTTTACAGTTTCTTTATTTTGGCTGTTCCATAATGTGCAACTGCTGATTTTTGCAGGCTATCCTGCCTTACTCCCAGGCTCGACAAGTTTGCTCCTTACGTCCAATAGGTATGTTTGCCCACCTGGTCGTCATTACTTGAAAATTTCTTCCTTTGTATCTTTTTGTATTTATCCTATATGTTTCGGTACTGTTACCGCTTACTTTTGAGGCCAATGAAATTGATTTTGGGGAACCAGGTAAAAATAGGCAGCACAGCTTTTACCAACTCATTCATAATGTAATTAACATGTCCGGTAATATCCAAAGACTTGAGCAAATGTTGATACTAAAAACTGATTTTTATAGATGTCATCAATCTTCAGCTTGTACGTCTTGCTGCATCCTAGCTTTAAGTGAACGATTTTAATCTCCAAACAAGTATCACGAGTAGTCCTGACATTTTAGTTCCAATTGAAGCTGTGCAATTGTCTTCTCCAAGCATCATTAGCAGTCCTGATGCTATTCAACTCACTGCTGCTTAATAGTCACCAAGAGTGTCATCGTTTTCTTTCAATTGTGAATGCCTTGATGACATCATAGTATGCAAATACTGTGCTTTTGTGTTTATTCTTGTGAATATAATCAAGGGAGCCAGGCATGGTATGGAAATTTCAGCTTCTCACTAACTATTTTGGATTTCTGTGGAAAAAACCTATGATAATAGGGTAGAAGCTTCTAACGGTTTTGTTTTTTCATTAAATCATTCAAAGTTAATTTGAGACCAAGAAGTCTTCTTAGTTAATAGAAGATAGCAAGGATGTAGGCTTTTATGTTGGTATTCCTCTATTTTGTACTTGTAGGCTCCACTTCTGACACCTGTTTTAAAACTAGTGAAAATTGGGAGGCTCGAGCTATTCCCTAAATATGATGAACCGCCGAAGCTCATACTTGCATTATCAGCTTTGTAGAAGCTAGAAGCTTTCATATTGGACTGCTGCCCTTGTTTTTTCTTTGCATTACTTTCTCAGGTTACCGATGAAAACACAAGTAATTAGTGGATAGGAGATGTAGGTTTTGTGATGCCATAGTACCATTTAGGTCTTTACTCCGAAATTGCATTTTTCATATAGGCTATGTGACAAATTGTATAGGAGATATATGATCCCATGGTACCATTTAGGTCTTTACTCTAAAATTGCATTTTTTCATTTAGGCTATATGACAAATTGTATAGGAGATATAGGTTATATGATTCCATGGTACAACTTAGGTCTTTACTGTGAAATTGCTTTTTTCATACAGGCTATATAACAAATTGTATAAGTGAGAAGATGATGCACAATTGCTAAATTGTTCCATGCAAGGTCATATAACAGTTTTCCAACTAGTGCTCATCAGATTCTGAATCTATGCATCATTTTGCAATCTTGATCTTTCTTATAATACTCGTGAATGTACAATTAGACATCACAACTGATCGTTTAGCACACTCAAGGAATCCAATGATTAAATCCTTTGCCACCATAATTTACTTAGTAACCTACTTGCCAATTGCTTGATGCATTAGCGTGAACAATTTGTCAACAAGATCATTTTCTACTCTGGGATCTTGCTGTGCATGGTTGACATCCTTGGTGCAACATGCTGTTTTCATTTTGTCTTGCAGACCCCCTCCCCTGGGGGGGATTCTTTTAAATCCCGTACAAGGAAAATAGCATGTTCCTGGACCTGTTGAGAGAGAGAATAGATCAGCTGGTTGAGGAGATATTTTTCTCCCCTTAATGATTTCTCGCTGTTCAGGCAATGAAAGAAAAATGCCTCCTTTCTTTTCTGCAAATTGAAACTCATCCAGTAGAATCTTTTTTGAAATGCTCACACTTGCATTTCAAAAATGCACTGGGTTAGTGATTAGAAACGATAGGAGTTGATTTAGTTCAGTTGGGAGTAGCAAGTCCCTTGCAAGGAGAGCCCCCCTGTAAGCATGAGCTAGCTTAAAACTATAATGGAAAAGATATGCCTTAATGGAAGAGAGATGCCTAGTATAATATGTACAAGAAAAAGAAATATTTGAAGTAAAAACATAGAGGCATTTCTGCCAACTGCCCGTGGCATTGCCATTTTTCTGTCTGGCATTGGAAAGAGGTTGGAGTGGTATTAATTTCCAGTTTTGGCTTTTAAGATCATCTGAAGATTTAGAGAACTTCACCAAATCAACTATCTAGGACTTGCTGAAAGTGCCTGCAGCTTCATATAATTCCATACAATCCATAGCCCGAAGGAGTTTCTCTTGTGAACTTGGACAAATTGGCGAGCAAAATCAAATTACTACAAAACAATATCAAGCAGAAATATGTACCTTTCTCATTGATAACAGCCTTTCAGTGGGGTGATCTGATCTTATAGAAGATGCTTCATTTGTTGCCGATTCATTAGTGGAGCTACAAGAATGACTGTTGCAACACCGGTTTTTGTTTCATCAATTCAAGAAGGCATAACAGATTCCTGCTCACTTGTAGTTATGGAGAAATCGTCCCCCGAAACCCAGTTGCTGTGAGGTCTCAAAAGCGCATGTAGAGGGGAAGTACAAATGGTGACAGCATGATTGTCTGGGCCCCCAACTGTAGCATGCTCAGCCAAAGTGCATTTTTTTTTTTTTTTAATAATAAAAACCCAACATCAGGAAACATATACGTGTCATCTCCATGAGTTAGGACATCGCTTTGAAGACCATTATTATTGCCACCTTAAACAATTAAGAACCCATGTACAGAACCCCGGGGGGGGCCCCCCCAAAAAAGGTTACTGTCCCTGTTCTGAGAGATTTTCTCCATGTCATCAGGAGCCGTTTGGGTGAATATTCTCTCTCTTCAGGTTCAACCAAACGTGAAACCAAGGACTGCACGCGGGTAACATCTGGATCATCATCGGTCAAAATTTCACTGCTAGAGTTACATGCAGAAGAGTGGCAGGTTCAACATGCTTTTCAAACTCGAAACAAACTTCATTAACAATACAGTTTTGTTTGTGCATAAAAGACTGCAGTCTGCTCACTTGTGGATCGTCAGCTGTCAACCTCTCACAGCCTGAGAGACTTGTGGGTAGAACAGGAATCAGCTCAACGTGCTCGTCATACCCATCTGAAGCTTCACTAAAAACTCAACTTTGTAGTTCATGCACAAATGACTGTTAGAACAGGAATCAGTTCAACGTGCTCTTCATACCCATCTGAAGCTTCACTAAAAACACAACTTTGTAGTTCATGCACAAATGACTGTTAGAACAGGAATCAGTTCAACGTGCTCGTCATACCCATCTGAAGCTTCACTAAAAACACAACTTTGTAGTTCATGCATAAATGACTGTTGACCAGTCATTTGTGGATCATCAGCTGACATCTCAGTGCAAGAGATGCTTGCAGGGAGAAGAGGGATGGGCTCAATATGCTGTGCAGAATGATTCACAACTTCCTTAACATCTTGGCTTAGTGGTCTGTGCACTGGGAGATCTGACTCTTCATTTCCTTGACAGATAATGTTCCAGGAGAAGAACCTTTCTCAACACAACAGAGAAGGAAATCATTCCAACCACTAATATCGGATTTGCTTTCTGAACAATCTGGTTCCAGGACCTCAACTCAGTGACAAAACCGAAAAGAGTCATGATGGCCAGTAATGTGTTCAGATTTCATTGCAAACGCAAACACCCGTGATTCCACCAAACCTTGTGGGCCTGGGTAGGTAAGTAATCACTTAGTCAAGTCAAATTTTATTTAAGGTTTGGCATGCAAGGTTTGTGTACTTTTTGCGTAATACGCCACCTAAAACAATTAACGTTACACAAAACCAAAAATTTGTATTTGGATTTTCATCTAAAACCCTCTGACAATCAGACATCCAATTATAGATAAATTTATATTTTGTATTACAAATATTAAAAAAAAAAGATAATAGGATATTTAAAATATTTTGTTAAATAAGAGTATAAAGATAGCGATTAATGTAATTATTTTTTTATGAAAAATCTTATCTACAACAAAATATTTAATTTGAACTATAATAATGATTCTATCATACTATCAAACATCCTGCAAACCTCTCCTGATTTTCTCCCTGCAAAAATCAATTCAATATTCCTTCTTTATCAAAATTATTGGAAAATGGACTAGCAAAAAATATTAACAGAAAATGTTTTGTCATCTTCCTTTTTCCTTATAAGGTTTCAAATTTGGGTCACGCAATATATCAAAAAATAAAATAAAATAAAATAGGTCCAGTGTGTAAAGCCCAACAGAGGCCCAAAAGTAGATGGGCCTTTGTCAATTGACAAATTGAGTCAATGGGCTTTCGCCTAGGCATGCGAGAAGGAAGTGCTTCCAGTTCGGCAATGTTTAAATGAAATGGCGTCTCCAAAGGGCATACTTCAGTGGTCACATTCCTTCTTTTACATTCTTTCTTTTTCAATAAGATTTGAATTTAGATCTCACCGTAAAAAAAAAAAAATGTTTAAATGTAATGGCCTGTTAGACCATCGGAAACCATAACGTATTTTTGGTTTAGTTAACTAAAGTATTTATTTTATTTTATTTTATTTTATTTTATTTTATTTTATTTTTGAAAAGTGCAAACCGAAAACGCCAGGACGCTGCATAATTTATGTATTTTATGCCCATCCCAGCGTTTATATCACCCAAATTCTTCCGAATCTGCCTGGAATCTACAGAGAGAGGGAGAGAAGTTTTCTCATTCATATCGCTCTGTGCAACGAACGATCCAACGATTGGTTCCCTAAGTAATCTGCTTCTTAATTACACTCTCAATAAGAGGTTCGTTCGTGTCTTTATCGGCGATGATTTTTGTGCCACTCCGTTGATAGAATTGTTTTGGCTTGTTCCTCGGTGGTCGAAACCCTAATTCTTATTTATTTTTGGTGTGCTTTTTATCCTTTTTGTTGTAATTTTGTTAAACGCGACTGTGATTTTTCTAATGTTAGGGTTTGGGCCTTCCGCTGTTGATTTTGGTCGTCGAGTATATTTCTGGGTCTTTTTTTCTTCACCCCCTAGATTTTGAGGTTTTAAAGTTTTCATCATCTAATTATTGTCTGTTTAGGTTATCACTTCTACGGTTTCGAATATTTTAAAGATGCTACTGGGTTTTCGCCCAATATTTTCCTTGTTGCCCTTTGGAATTCGCTTATCAATGTTAATCAATGCTTCTATAAATCTCCCTTTCGCATGTATCCTATATTCCTGGTAAGTGAAGTTTGGTGATTGTACTAGATTGTTTATAATCATGGATTTTGTTCATACGTTTTTCTCTCATGAATTCTTCTTTGTAATTTCTTATTTTCATAATTTTTCAATCAAAACATAGGCTTCTTTACATGGGGGTTTCTGGGATATAGTTAATTCAGGGAAGTCATTGAGGCTTTCTGGATAGATATTATGTTGTGGACTATGAAGCTGACATTTTGAATTTATTTATCGTTTATCCAATTCAACCCTCTGAGAATGTAACTGTTTTCTCAGACCTTTATGATTATGATGTTTTTATGTTGTACAGGCATTTACATTGTTTGACAAATTGGAGATGACAAGTGGGGTCGGGGAATCAACAAGCAGCAGGCCTCCGGAAAACTCATCTTGCACAAGCAATGATGGTGGCTATGCCAGTGACTTTGAGTGCAATATATGCTTTGACTTAGCTCAAGACCCCATTGTGACATTATGTGGCCATCTCTTCTGTTGGCCGTGCCTCTACAGGTGGCTTCACTTACACTCACATTCAAGTGAATGCCCAGTGTGTAAGGCTGTTGTTGAGGAAGCGAAGCTTGTTCCTTTGTATGGTAGGGGAAAGACCTACACTGATCCTAGGACTAAGTCTATTCCTGGGATTAACATTCCTAACCGCCCTGCTGGACAGAGACCAGAAACCGCTCCTTCATCAGGCACAGATAGTTTCTCTCAGCATGGCTTTGGACTTATGGGGGGTTTTGCCCCTACAGCAAGTGCTCGGTTTGGCAACTTCACTCTATCTGCAGCTTTTGGTGGTCTTATACCATCGTTCTTCAACCCTCATTTTCATGGATTCCATGATGCTAGAATGTATGGGGCTACTACTGCAGGATTTCCTTACAGTTTTCATAATACGTTTCATGGGGGCCATTTTTATGGTTACCCCCAGCATATGAATCAAGGGCAGCAATCCGACCGCTATTTGAAGATGCTGCTTCTGATGATTGGTGTCTTTGTGATCGTTGCATTAATATGGCAATAGAGCGGATTTACAGTAAAGAGGCAATTTCTAAATATATTACTCTCTTAGTACTTATTTTAGCTCATGTGGATTGTGGGTATTGCAACTAATAATAAAGAATGTGGTTTTGTGGGATATGGTCGGATGTGTGATTTTGGCTAGCCATTATTTTTACTATAGTGATGTGTTTGCTGACTCTTTACCTTGCTTGCTAGGTTGTAGCATTCAAGCTGCTCTTGGAGGGAGAACAGTTGGATTTATTGATCTTGGCCCGTAGGAAACTTGCTTGTTTTTGTATGCCTGTGATAATCATCAGAGTGAACACGTATTATTTGCTCTCTTCTGTTTTTTTTTTTTTTAATTAATTTGTGAAAATTTTGATAGCTCTTCTCAACTTGTTCGATTCTCCTCAATTTGTCTTTCATGCTTTGATGAGACACTGCGGCTTGTTCAGTTAGTATTATTCATCATATTGCTTGTAAATTTTAACACGTTTAGTAGAAAGAGAGAAATGGATACTCCAAGGGTATTAAAAAGTCAAAAGTAATTTAATAAAATATGGGCAATATATGTAAAAATTCAAGCAATTATTAAATCTGTAGCACAAGCAAAAATGCATGAAGGCTTACGAGTTGTGCTTAAAATTCCAGACAAACACTTGTACATGATATATGTATTTGTAGGACAAAAATAATTGTTTGCTTGGAATAATAAATTAGCCGCTCTCGACTCATATAGGAAGTTGGCCCAGGTGTTAAATTGTCACGAGTTCATTCGATGGATTCAAATCAAATAAAGAATTCAATTTAAAAGATAAATCTATTAAGTGAGAGAGTTTATTAAATTTATATACCATTTTATAATTTTATTGAGAATTAATGTGGAATTCATGGGATTGCTCATCCCTTGAAAAGCCGGACATTTATAGATGACTCTCACTCTGGATGACTCTCACTCTGAATTCTTCACGGTATTAGGTAACCTTTTCTCTTTTTTGAACGACCCTCATTCTGGTACCAGATAACTTTTTTTCTCTTTAAATGGCTTTCAGTCTGATACGAGGTAGTCATTTTCCTAGATGGCTCACTCTAGCACCAGATAACATTTTTTCTCTTTTGACTGCTCTCATTCTGACATCAGGTAACTCTTTTTCTTTTTTTGGACAACTTTCACTCTGAACCAGATAGCTGTTATGAACCCACTTGATGGATTTAAACGGATTCAAACCCGATAAACAACTCAACCCTAAATGTCAAATTATTGTGTGAGGGAGTCTATTGAACTTAAGTATCATTTTATGATTTTGTTAGGAATCAATATAGGTTTCATGATATTATCTGTCCCTTGAGAAATTGGACGTCTACAGACGGCTTTTACTTTGGACGGCTCTCACTCTGAACTCTTCACGACACCAGATAGTTTTTTTTCTTTTTTTGGACGGCTCTCACTCTAGCACAAGATAGCTCTTTTCTTGTTTGGACGGCTCTCACTCTGACACTAGGTAGCCTTTTTTTTGGACGGCTCTCACTCTAACATCAGATATTCATTTTCCTCTTTGGATGACTCTCACTCTAATATCAGATAATCTTTTACTTTTTTTTTAGACGGCTCTCACTCTGCAGTAGGTAGTTATTTTCTCCTTTTGACGGTTCACATTCTGATAGCAGGTAGTTATTTTCTTTTGGACGGCTCTCACTCTAACACTAAATAGTCATTTTCCTCTTTGGACGACTCACACTCTGATATCAAGTAACCTTTTTCTTTTTTGTTTTTGGATGGCTTTCACTTTGCATCAAGTAGCCATTTTCTCTTTTGGACGGTTCACATTCTGGTAGCAGGTAATCGTTTTTCCTTTGGATGGCTCCACTCTAAGCCTTATCAAGTATCAGGTATCTCTCTAACCATTTTCTATTTTAGTCTGATTCTAATACTAATTTATCATGGATCCAGTTGACGGGTTTAAATCTAATAGAGAATTTAACCTAAAATATTAACCTATTGAGTGAAAGAATCTATTAAATTTAAATATCATTTTATGATTTTGTCGAGAATTAATATAAGATTTATGACCGTAGCCCTTTTCTCCTTTGCTTATCAAGGAGGGGAATGGCAAACCAAGGAGTACTCTTCCCCCGTCCACTCCATAACTTGTCTGCAATGCCATTTCTGTAGGAGCGTAAGGAGGCCCATCCTGTTTTCTAATAAGTAATGGCAGACTAGCACAAAGGTGGGCGCCTCTATATGACAGAGATAGAATTAGTGCCGGTAGGGTATATTTTTGACTTCTCTTTTCTTTATAAAGAGAAGTAAAAATTAAGAGCTTTTAAAAAGAAGTTAAAAATTGTTTGATAATTTTAATTTTAAAAATAAATTTATTTGATAGTTTTTAAATAAAGATAAAAGTAAAAAATTAAAAATTAAAAGTAAAAAGTACAAATAAAGGAAAAAAGAGGATATGGGGGTAAATAAATTTATGATATGAACATATTTGAGATTTTATATCCTTAAAGTGAGGATATAAAAGGAATAAAAAAAAATGAAAAGCTAGATTTAAAAAAAAAAAAGAGAAGCAAAAGCTCCTTCGAGAACCTTTTGTTAAAACTCTATTTCCTTTATTAAAAAAAATTATTTTTTTAAAAGTTTCTTCAAAATGGTGTTTGGCAAGTCTTCTCCTTAAAAGGAGAAGATAAGCTAAAAAAAAAGCTCTACCAAACAAGTTCTTAGAATAAGTAATAATTTTAAGAATAAAATATATTTTGAAACAAAAATAAATCAATGAATCCAAATTTAAGTTATATCATGTAACTATTATTAAAATGTTATTAAGTTTTTTAATAAAAGAAAAAAAAAAAACTTAGCCGTTCCTTTGACTATATAGTAATAAGTTTATTAAACCAACGTCTAGTTGGTCTAATAGTTATGTATTGGTTCTTATTAAATAACATTTTAAATTTAAATTTTATGAATAAAAAAAATATGTATCGAGAGAAATTTGTCGTTTAATAGTCAAATTCAATTTGAATCGGATTTAATCGAATTCAACATGATTATTTGATATCAATAATTTATTAAAAAAATTATTAAATGTGTGTAATATTTTACAATTTAGTCACGTCAAGATAAATATATTGGATAAATTCTACATGTGGGTTTAATATTTCTCAAGTGTAATCATTCGTGGAGAAAGAATATCAAACGAACTTCACCAAAAAGAAAGGAATATCAAACGAAAAATATCATGACCAAATTTTAAATTTGAGAAATCCGCAAATCAAATTTAAATTAAGAAGAGGAATCTATTTACCTTCTTCTGAACTTAGTCAAATTGACATTTTTTTTTATGTCCCTAAGGGGATAGCCGTTATAATCTCTCTCTTCAATTTCAAGATCTTAGATTCGATTCTTATTGTAACAAAAAAAAGATAACTTTTTAATAAATTGAGGAGGAGTTTTACTCTTTGGACCAAAATACCCTTGTAGAGGCAAGGACCAAAGGCTAATAACTCATATGCCTAGAAGTAATTTCCCATACTCAAGCAACCGACTTAGATAAACAAGTTGGTAACTCAAGCTTAACCAGTAATTTAGGCATAAAACATAAGAAGGAATATTACAATTTTTTTAATGATTTTTTATAATTAAAAATTTTCATCTAATATGAGTTGAGTTTACCCACAACTTTTACAAACCTACCTACACCTTTATAGGAGATTAACACTCAATTTTGAAATAACTCTGACCCTATCTCTCTTTTCTACTTTATATGCATGTGCCGACATTCATTCTAGTGGGGGGCCTTTCCATGGAGACTGAGTACCTCTGTCAGGAAAAGAGGCTAAACATGGTTGCCGTGAAGAGAAGTTCATATAAATAGGGACATGGTTAAAAAAAAAAGTCTTGATTCTGCAGCAGAAGCATATGATGGCTGTAATATGAATATGGATGAATGCACTTTTACTGGGATTTTTGAGTGCACATTCACTGTGTGTGAATGAATATGGCTGCAAGTTTCTGGGATTGTACCCAACAGCAAAAGCAGCAATGGAGAAGAAAATCAAAGAAAGGACCATCCCATTATTTATTTGCTCTGAAATAGGAGAAGATCAAGAGAAAATCAATGGCAGTGCTCTTGGGAATGATAGATGTTGACCACCATTAGTAAAGGAGATGGGTGTTGCAATGGTGGTGTCATTGGGGCTGAAATCGGTTCTTAATATATGTATATATGTATGTATGTGTGTTAGGACATTAACATAAGAGTCTTTTTCAATAGCTGCTTAGAGCTTGCAAACAATCAATCATTTCACGTTTATATCCGGATTTATAGATGGTTGGCCCGATCCTAAATATTTGGATTTACATCGGTTTTCCTTGTTTGTTTTTCTCTCTCTCTCTCTCTTTCTTTTTTTTTTTTTTTTTTTTTGGCTATTACTTTTATTAATATATAAGTTCAATTAAACATATATCGCTATAGATATCAAGCGCCGAAGGTGCAACCTGTTGGTTTACTTTTCGGAACGGTCGTTCCATATTTGTTGGGACCCGTTATGTTTTTTTTTATTTTTTTTAGTCATTGCTTTTTTTTTTTTTTTTTTGCTTAGTTTTTTTTTTTTTTTTTTTTTTTTTTCGTTTAGATCTTTTATCTCTTTTGGACAACACTTGATTTTTTTTTTTTTTTTTTCATTTGGGTGCTTACACTTGTTTTTACCCGTGACCACACTTTTTTTCTGTTTAAATCCTTACACTTTTTTTTTTACCCTTTTTTGTCTTTTTTTTTTTTTATGTAAGTCCTTTTCCTTTTTTTTCTATTCAGACACTTTGTCTTTTTTGAACCACACTTCATTTTTTGCATTCAGTTCCTTACACTTTTTTTTTTAACTCGTGACCGCACTTTTTTTTTAACTCGTGAGTACACTTTTTTTTTTCATTCAAATCCTTACACTTTTTTTTACCCTTTTTTCCTTAACTCTTTCGTCTTTTTGGGACCACACTTTGGTTTTTTTTTTTTTTTCCATTCAGGTTATTACGCTTTTTTTTTTTATCATTTTTTCGCTTAAATCTTTCGTTTTTGTAGAGTATAGGTTTTTTTTTTTTCTTTCATTTGTTTTTTACCCTATCGATGGTCATTCCTTTATTTTTAGATTATAGTTTTTTATTTTTTTCTATTTAGGTCTTTGCTTTTTTATTTTTTAACCTAGTTTTTTTCCCTCTTGATTCCTTTGTATTTTTTTGGACATCAATTTTTCTTTTTTCTTTTTTTATGTTGATCTCATGGATAGTTACCATTTTATTTTATGATCACAATTTTTTATTCTTTTCATTCAACTCCTAGGTCCTTTTATTTTTTAATTTTAAATTTTTTTCCTTAAATCGTTTGTCTTTTTTATACATAAGTTTTTCCCATTTTTTGTATCATTTTTTCATTCAGATCTCTACTCTTTTTTATCCATTTTTTTCACTTTAGTCCTTAATCTTTTCTCAACATAGATTTTTCTCCTTTTCATTTTTTTGACCTCACAGATGATCGTTTTTTTTTTTTAAACCATAGTTTTTTTTTCTATTCAAATTTTTACTATTTTTATTTTTATCCTTTTTTCTCTTAAGTTTTTCATTTTTATAACATAGATTTTTCCTCTTTTTATTTTTTTGAACCCCATGAATGGTCATCCATTTATTTCTATTCCCTTCGGCTGTTTGTTTATTTACTTTTCGAACGTCCCTCGATAATTGTCCCATATTTTTGGGGCCCCATTATTTTTTTTTGTTTTAGTCCTTGCCTTTTTTTTTTTTTCGCTTAGTCCTTTTTTTTTCTGTTTAGATCCTTTATCTTTTTTGGACCACACTTGAATTTTTTCTTCATTCGGATCCTTGCACTTTTTTTTTAACCCGTGGTCACACTTTTTTTTTTTTAATTCAAATCTTTACACTTTTTTTAACCTTTTTTTGGCTATGTTTTTTTTCCCCTCCATTTAAGTCTTTTCCCTTTTTTTGCTTAACTCTTTTATCTTTTTTGGATTACACTTTTTTTTTTGTTTATTCAGATCCTTGAACATTTTTTTTTTATAAAAACCCGTGACCACACTTTTTTTATTCATTCAAATTCTTGTACTCTTTTTACTCTTTTTTTTTCCGCGTAGGTCCACCTTTTTTCTGAGACCATACATTTTTTTTATTTAGGTCCTTGCACTTTTTTTTATTCTTTTTTCACACTTTGTTTTTTTTTTTTTTTTCATTTAGATCTTTGCACTTTTTTTTTTTTTTTTTTCAATTCAAGTTCTTACACTTTTTTTTTTTTTGGCTTAGCTCTTTTGTCATTTTGGGACCATGCCTTTTTTTTTTTTTGCATCATTTAGGTTCTTGCACTACCATTTTTTTCTCAAGTCCTTCGTCTTTTTGGGACATGGTTTTTTTCTTTTTGTTTTTTGACTCCACGAATGATCATCCCTCTATTTTTAGAACACTGTTTTTTATTTTTTTATTTAGATCTCTACTCTTTTTATCTTTTAACCTAGCTTTTTTTCCTCTTGATTCCTTCGTCTTTTTTATATATAGATTTTTCTCCTTTTTTTTTGACCTTACGGATAGTTGTCCATTTATTTTTAGACTATGGTTTTTTATTTTTTTTTTATTCAAGTTCTTGGTCTTTTTATTTTTTAACCTAATTTTTTTCCTTAAATCGTTCGTTTTTTTAGATATAAGTTTTTCTCCCTTTTTGCCCCATCTGTCCATTTAGGTCCTTACTCTTTTTTTATCTTTTTTTTTTTTTGGTTTTAGTCTTTTATCTTTTTTGAATATAGATTTTTCCCTTTTTGGCCCCACGAATGGTCATTTTTTTATTTTTAAACGACAGTTTTTTTTCCCATTTAGGTCCTAGCTTTTTTTATTTTTTTTATCATTTTTTCTTTTAAGTCCTTCATTTTTTTAATATAGATTTTTCCCCTTTTATTTTTTGTTTTGTCCCATGAATGATCATTTCTTTATTTCTATTACATTTTTGCTCCACTTATTACCCTTTTTTCCTCATTCATTGGTTTTTTTTAGAACTCCAGTTGTTAAACTCTTTTTATCTTGTAGCTCATGTACGTCATATTTTTTACTCATTTGGACGATAATTTATTTTAAATATTAAGTTAATTATAAATCTATCAAATGTTTGTATAATGAAAAAATACGATCTGCATCTTGTGGATACCCCGACGCATTAGCTCAGGCCAATAACTAGTATATAATATAATTCCTGTATAGCAAATTTATTTCAAAATATGAATTACTGATAAAAACAATTCTAGACTAGAATTACTCATCAGTTAGGCTTACTATTTAGTTGCTTAATTACTCATCAAACTCTATTTAGTTACGAAATAATCGTTTGAAATGATTTGAATATATATAATGAAAATCCATAGATGTACCAATTAGAAAAATCGAAAACTTAAATATATGAGATTTAGTCAAACGACGAGATAGATCGTTAAAAATATAGATGCAATATATTTGCAAAGATATGACGGTTAAGGGGTTAACTGAAAAAATAATTTCGGATAAGAATGAGTGGTATAAGAGAATTTGAATATGTTAGATCATCACTCCTCGTATTATAAGTTTAGTTGGGTAGAGTGTATCTGTGTGTGTGTTTGTGTGTTTTATATAAATATATATATATATATATATATATATA
Source organism: Dillenia turbinata (assembly GCA_037126225.1). NCBI lineage: Eukaryota > Viridiplantae > Streptophyta > Magnoliopsida > Dilleniales > Dilleniaceae > Dillenia > Dillenia turbinata. The sequence goes on along the minus strand of JBAMMX010000006.1, from coordinate 26,683,092 downwards.
TATATATATAATATAAAATATAACACTATGATTACTATTTATTATTATTATTAGTACTATTATATATATGTATATGTATATATTTTAATTATCTTATATTTGCTCTCACAGTAGACTCTAATTTTTGTAATTAAGGTTCTGGTTGTTGTAATTAATTTCTTCTGCAAATCAAAAGTATATCAAATCACATTTTTCAGCGTATAAAAATAACTAAAAGTTTTTTAGTAAAATTTTTGTCTGTTTCTCAGTTTTCGGGTCTACTCTAATTTTTTGGTCACTTAAGTGAGTTGATTGTCGGCAAAGGCAGGCATGGCTTTCTTCCTCTCCTTTGTATCTTATTTCATGTATGGTAACAGCGCATTTGATAGACTATGTACTTCTTGAATAGTTTGATTTTTCTAGTTCTCTTAATTCATTTTTGGCTATTTTACATTTGGACTTGGAATTTGCTTTGTAAGGCCATATGGATATACTCTACTCTAATTTGTAATAGGTACATTTTTCACAGTTATGGTGCATTTAAAATGAGTCCCCAAAACTTTGGCTCTATGTGACTCCATATGAGAATGTAAGTTTAGGATATTTCGAATCCTTATGAGTTTCACACTGGCGCTTTCTTTAATATAGTACTGAAGCCAACACCAACAAGAGACAGCTCAAGTGATTGAGCTTCTCCCTTTATTTTGGCTGCGGGAGCAAGAGGAAGCCTCATCCATGCGGAGAGTGGAGTGGAGACAATCCAAGGCCATGTGCGAGGTTAAATTGGTCGGTTTTGGTTGGGCCTTTAAGACTGACCCACGTTTCATTTTTGTTGGTGGGTCTCGTGTCGGTGACCCGCCATGTGTTGCTGTAGATCAAGACCCAGATCTGATGATCGATGGTGATGACAATGAACCCTCCTCCTAATGACCCCCCGTAGAGGTCACATTCCCTAATCTTATTGTGAATGGTATTTTCGATGTGTCTAGCCAAAGGCACATGACTTGATCATTACCCCTTCAGTTGGTCGTCAAAAACACTATGTTTGGATTTTTCTAGTTGTTCTCAAATTAAGAAAAAGCTTGGAAAAAATGCTTTTGGATTATTCAAAATTAGATTTAATTGATATTAAATAAAATACTAATATAATATTTTCTATTAAAATACTCATACTACTATTATAAATAAAATATAAATATAAATATAAATATAAATATAAATAATTTCAAGTAATAACAGGCGAGTGCATTACAAAATAGTTGTGTGGTTTATTATAATTGTCTACGTTCTAACTACATACGTTATCTGGTTATATTGCTCTCTGAGCGATTCACCATTTTTTTTGGGGTGAAATTCACTTATTTAATTTTACCTTTTGCAGATATTCATCTCTACAATTGTTTATTCTCTCTTCATTTTTTTTTTCTAGTAATTAAAATAATAGAAAAGGCCATTTGAGTTTATATTATTTTCTACTTCTTTTAAAGTGAATTCGTCATTATAATTCTGCATAGTTTGAGCAACCACCTCTCCCTTAGTGGTAATCTGTTCTTTATTCATTTACCTAAGTGTAACCTTTTATACTATAGTGTAATATAACATAGGTAATTTCATTTTATACATCTGTTCATAATCTTTTTTTTCCCTTTTTTTTGGCTGTAATCTTCTGCAAATTCATGTGCTAACATGAGAATCAAGAATTTTATAGGCATATGCTAAATGTTCATGCCGATCCCCGAAATGCGTCTGACAAAAGATAGGCTAAAACCATGATGGGTGTGATGAGAGGTTCAAATAAATAGGTATGGTAAAAGTCATGAATCTGCAGGCGGAATGGATTGCAAATGCATCCAGTCTGACTGTGATTTTGAGTTCCCATTCACTTTTATTTATGGCTGAAGCTTTATTTGGATATTGATTTGAAGGCAATGTCTCTAACTTAAATTTAAAGCTTAAAAGGAGAGAATCAGAGAGGGAGGATAAGTTGCTTTCCTCTGACCCTCAAGTATCTCCCACCATTCCAGAATACATGAGAAGAAGTGAAATGAAAACCCTCTCTCTCTCTTAATGGGACCTACCCCCCCCCCCCCCCCCCCCCAAAAAAAAATCCCCCCACGAAACTCAGATACCCTCTTTTCAAAAAAAAGGAAAAGGTTGGGGCCTTGGGGGTCATGGTCATCAAAATGATATATGCAAGCGACTGTTTCAACCACTGAAACTCAGTTTTCCTAAAATAATTATGTTCTAATAGAATTTAATATATAACAAAATTCATTATTTTATATCAAATAATGTGAAAATGAGTAAAAGATTAAATAGACTGGATATGACAGTTCACCTTAATATATTGTTTCGACAATTTTTTACTTGGTTGAAAGGTATTTTAATTAAATCAAAATTTATCAAGTTCGAAAGATTTTGATTATTTTTATAATATTGATTCACTTGATTTTTGACTCATTTAATTCATGTAATATTATTCCTTTATGTATAATTTTTATGATTAAAACAACTTTGATTTTTATTTTTTTATATACGTTTTTATAATAATGAATCAGTAATTTAACTAATTCGCATGAACTACTCATAAAGTTGAGAAGATTATTGATGCAAAAAATATTAATTATGTTAAAAAATATAAAATTTTAGCTTTGGATATTTCTCTCTCTCTCTTTTTTTTGGGGAGGGGGGGTTGGGGATTTGGTTTAATATATTGAAATGATGCTGATTGTGAATTTTGAGATCCTATTACATGTTCAACAGGTGTACATTATGGAATGTGTACTCCGTATATTTTACTTGTCAAAATTGGTAGCTGCGGCTCTCATTGAATATTTCCAAATGCAAGTATAAGGAAGCCAAAAGGCGGGCGTCTAAGCTAATAAGGCATATGCAAAACGGGCTGCAGCCTTGCCACCAAACCAGACAGCTAGCTTCGAGGCGACTTATGACTTACTCAGTCCTGACCCTAATTTTCCTAATTATTCTTCTTTTTGAAACTAGCCAACGTGGTTTTAAAGCTTCGATATATTTTGTCAAAGACAAGTGAAGGAGACCCATTAACCAACCAACCCTCCCCCCAAAACTCTCTCTCTTAGGAACCCAAACTCACCCACCACCTCTTTCCAATTCATGACAAACCCACATCATGAAGAACCCTAAATCACCATATTTTCTCCTATTACTCGTCTCTCTCCTGTCTTTCTCCAATGCAACAGAACAACGTCAACAACAATTTAGAGAAGCCCCTCAATTCTACAACTCCCCTGATTGCCCTTCCATCTCCTCCGATGACTACGACGACAACGACGACAACCACGTATGCTCCGATGTAGCCATCCACGTGGCAATGACACTAGACATCGTGTACATCCGAGGTTCATTGGCCGCAGTCCTCTCTGTTCTCCAACACTCCACCTGCCCACAAAACATCATTTTCCACTTCGTCTCCTCTGCTTCCTCAAACTCCACCCACCTTAAAGTCACCCTCTCTCACTCCTTCCCTTTCCTTAAATTCCGAGTCCATGCTTTCGACGATTCTTCTGTCTCCGGTCTCATTTCCACCTCAATTCGCTCTGCTCTCGACTGCCCTCTTAACTACGCTCGTTCTTACTTGGCCAACATTCTCCCTCTCTGTGTTCGCCGCGTCGTATACCTCGACTCGGACCTCGTACTCGTCGACGACATTGCCAAGCTTGCCGCAACCCCACTCGGCGAAGATTCCGTGCTCGCCGCCCCAGAATACTGCAACGCCAATTTTACCACGTACTTCACTCCGACATTCTGGTCAAACCCTTCTCTGTCCTTAACCCTTGCGAATCGAAAAGCATGTTACTTCAACACGGGTGTAATGGTAATAGATCTTAATAGATGGAGAGATGGAGACTATACTAAGAAGATTGAGGAATGGATGGAATTGCAGAAGAGAATGAGGATTTACGAATTGGGTTCGTTGCCGCCATTTTTGTTGGTTTTTGCCGGGAATATAAAGCCGGTAGATCATAGGTGGAATCAACATGGTTTAGGGGGTGACAATTATAGAGGACTATGTAGGGATTTGCATCCTGGGCCTGTCAGTTTGCTGCATTGGAGTGGAAAAGGGAAGCCTTGGGTGAGATTGGATGCCAGCCGACCATGTCCTCTGGATGCTCTCTGGGCTCCCTATGATCTCTTGCAGACTCCTTTTTCTCTTGATTCTTGAAGAGAGAGAGGGAGAGAGAGAGAGAGATGGTCGTCTTTCTGGCCCTGTGTCAGTCGGGGAGAGAGAGAGGGGTAGAATCAAATATAGATGTTGTATAGTCAACTCCGAATAAGAGCAACCCAGAAACAACTGTAGATGAGGAAGTACAGGGGGGGTGGCGAAGGAGGAAGTTGAAACGATGTCGTTTGGTGTCGGCGGTTACCAGACGATGGAGAGAAAAACATGAATCAATGTGGAAGGAGATTGGTTTTCTCTCCTCTGATCTGATCTGATCTTTCTCCTGTTCCTGTTGTATAGCAAAACAGAGTTCTTTCTTATTTTTGGTTACTGTATAAGGTGAATTAATAAGTGAAATTCATATGTCTGGAAATATGTATGAATTTCAGAAAATTTTGTTACCCCTTTTCCGTACATTAAATAAATTTCTTCCCCAAGAAGAATTCCGAGGTCAATTATTTTGTCACAAATTTATGAAACACAAATTCGTTAATCTGTCGTTTTCTAAACTTGGTCGCACATGAGATTTGGCAGCCACGCAACCAACATTTACTACTTCCATCTACCCAACCGTAACAAAATACATGCATGCATACAGACATATATATTATATGAATATTAAAATTGTAAACTACATATCATGTTTTCATTATTAACATTCAATAGAAATACTATATAACAAAATATTTAATTAATTATCTAATCAACTAACAAAAATCAAAGCGATTTCGATCAATTATGAAAATTAATGTTTCTTTAATATAATCACGTGGAGGAAAAGACTCTTCAATGAGTTCTCATGTTCATATTTGCCAGATGAAGAATTGGTATGAGTAGCCATGGTGAATCTTGGAACGAGTAGGTTTTACATGTAAAGAGTGATTATAAGATTTAAAATCTGTGTAGTTTATTTATTTTAATACATTAATAATTTAGCCAATGTGTTATATATATATTTTTTGATATATAAGGAGACTCGAACTTGAAATCTTAAAATTGGAGATGGGAGAAGATACAACTTGAGCTAAACGTCAATGGCCCAATATGTTATAATTTAACTGATATTATTCTTTTCTCTTTAAAGGTATCGAATTTGAAACTCTCTTATTATTATTTTTTTAAATACCTCAATCGTTCATGTGGATTTAATACAATACAATTATGTCACATATAGAATTAAAGAAAACACAAATTGCATGAAGTTTTATACATTTAACATCTAAAAAATAAATTATAGGGCACTGGTTTTATGATTTTTGTAGTGGTACTCTTTCTTTTGCTGGAAAGAGAAAAGATACAAATGCGTTTCGAGACCATTATTTGCTTTTGATTGACCAAAAAAGTGAATAAAAGTCAATAAGGCCTCATTGGTATGGGATTTGTTGGCCCGTGATTGGGTTATTATTCTTGAATATATTTTTAGAAAAGGTAATAAATTATTAATTTTATAATTAAATTTAAATCCCATTAAGATAAAATGATTTCACTGTAATGTGATCCTCCTCCTACCGTAAAGAATTCTTTAGTAGTCGATAGTATGAGTGTGATCTTTCAGCAGGTCTAGGCCTCCCTTTTCCATTATAAGAAAAAAAAATAGAAAAAGAAAGAAATACAAGGCACATTCAATTCAAAACGTTTAATAATTATTTTGCCTTATCCAAAAATTTCTTTACAGGGTTTTCAATTATTGTTTCTTGCTGGAGAGTAGCCTTAGCCCATTATTTTTGCCCAGTAAAAACGGTGAATAAACTCAAGAGTCATGAAGTCTTTCGGTTCAAGTAGTACAATCTTTTTATTTCTATTCTTCTTTTTTCGATTTGATTTCTTTTGATTACATCTCATTGTATCAAAAAAAAAATAACAATTAAATCAAGGTTCTCAATGATAGTGTAGTTTAAAAAATCTCATCTTAATTTGATTTATTTTTTAATAAAATTTTTAATAATTAGATAAATATAATAAGTCATAAGTTAAAAAAATAAAAAATTAAATTTATTACCATGTTAATATCTTTTTGCATTAGAAATATCATCAAATTTCAACGAAATTTAATTTCAATTTTTCTAAATGGATGATAAAAAATAATTACTTATTCACAAATTTGTCATTATAATATTAATAGACTGTCTTGACTTGGTAAGTAGAGTAGGTGTATAAAATAACCTCTATGAATTATTCTAGTTCTTGTATGAGAGTTGTTTCCTCTTCATTCTTTTCACACTTTGTTCTTTCCTCTTTACCTTATTTTTTTCCTGTTTTCACAACTTATTTGGTGAGAAACGAAACAAAGAAGTTTTCTTTCATTTGCACGAAATATATTAATTTACATTAATAGTAAGAAATTTTATTAATTTCTAAATTCATTGAGAGAATAACAGATTTATTAAAAATGAGTCCATTAAAATTCGTACGCCTGCACACACTTTTACATTTGTTACTGATTCTATTTATTTATGAGAGCAATTACAATTTTTTTTTACTAATGCATACTTAAGGAATAATATTAAAAAAACTTTCCTAATTTAAAATAAAAATAGAAAAATATAAGCCAAAAGATTATGTTATATAATTTTAAATTTAATAAAGATATGGTTATCACATACTCGGACTTTTGTTTTGGTGCTCTTATTAGAGAAATGGTGGGCTATGTTTTATTAATAGGAAGGAATATCGAGCAAGTCGTGCGATAAAGACACCTTTTTTTTTTTTTAAACAAGAAGACGTAACTATGATACTCAAGGAATACTCTGGTGGTTATTATCCATCCTCTCCCGACCTAGTAATTTTAGTTTTGAATCCCTATATAACCGAAAAAAGAAAATATAATTAAAAATAATCGAATAAAAAAAATAATGAAAATAAAGAGATTTTACTACTTGAATTGTTTCTAAAAAATGCGATAATAACAACCTAAACATAAAAATCAGGATGGTCCAAACTACACTGGGTTTCTTCGCCGTAGGGTCAAGTACTACCTTCACACAAATTATTTGGTGATTTTTATTTATATTAAATATCAATAAATAATTTATATAATATATAAAATTCAAAGTTATATATTCTAAATAAAAAAAAAAAAACAGAGAAGAGATAAATGAGTTAAAACTTCCAAATAATCTATCCAACTTTTGAGGATGTACTGCAGCAAGAGGTGGTCCAAATACTAGTCCCTATCGCCAAATGCCCCTTTCCTTCTCTCAATTATATATTTTTTAATTCATATTTTTTTTTTATTTATGATTTATCTTTAATGATATTCTATGTATAATGAATAAGTTGGACTTTGACAATTCAAAACCTCTATTTTCTTATTTGATCTATATCGTCCCCCATAACATCCGAGCTTTCTTTTTATTTATTTTTGAAAAATCTAATATCATATCTAGTAGACAGCTCCTGAGGATTTGATAAATCTTACAGATAATTATTAAAATTGATTTGATTAGATATTATAGAGACACACACAGAGAGACACACACAAAAGATAGACTGCCAAATATCATGATACATAAAAAAATTACCTATCTTTTTTTTTTTTTTTAATGTAAGAAATTTTAAGAGCAGATTAATGGTGTCTAAATACTAGATTTCCTATGTAAAATGAACAAAAACATTATTCTCTCCTCATTTTTCCTTGTTTTAGATCAGAAGATCAATGAACCCACGGCATAGGTAATCCTTTCTCCACGTATAAACACCCCGTACGGCTGATGGAAGGCCAGGTGGAGCGGTATCCCTGCAATTTTTTTTTTAATTATATATATGTATAATTTTGAAAATTTTAATTCTAAATATTATTTGTTTTTTAAAATTCTAACTCTTGTCCTCAAATTGAAATTCTAACTGCACATTATACTTTATCTTAATATAAATTTCTAGTTTTGCTCTATTTTTCTTTAGTACTATTGGTATTTTTTTCTTTTTTTATTTTAGAGAGATAGTAATAGAAAAAGCCTTTTACGTGGGAACTGAGACCCTGCGGCAAATGACAATTATTGTTTATAGTACTATGAAAACAGTTGACAAATCAACTTTTAAAATTTTTTTGTCCTCAAGCAATAAAATCACTTTATTATTATTTTTTAATTTAACCTCATTTAATTATAACTTCCCGTAAAAAAAAAAAAAAAAAAAAAAAAAAAAAAAAAAAAAAACCAACTTTTAATTTTTAAAATGTCACGAAAGTCAAAGGATGTCAGGAAACGGGTCCACTTTGATTAATGGTCGCCGATAACAAATCTAAATGCTAAAAACAGGCTTATCATCTCATAGTTAAAACCTTCCACTTTATATTATTTTAACTTTAATGCCAGATTTCATGATAAAAAATTTAAATTCGGATTTTGGTTTTATATTTCATTTTTTCAACGTTGATGGATGGAAAACGAAAGGAATGGGGCAGAAGTGTCGGTAGAGCGAAACAACGGTAAAGACCACATGAGTGACGCGTTGCTTTCATTCCTAGACAACCCAAAGACTTGGTTACGGCCTCGGAAAAAAAAAAAAAAACAAAAAAACAAAAAAACAAAAAAGGCTTAATCCCAGTCATTTTCTTTTCTCTCTTTTTAACATCGACGTAATGTTTGTGAAATCTCATTGAAAAGGTGATGTTAACATGAAAATAGGAGCCATAGGTGCTTTTTTTTTTTGTTTTTTTTTGCAGCTCCCTTATGATTTCTTTTCTTTTTTATTTTGTCCTTAATATTTGGTCGTGTTATTAATCCTTAATTGGTCCAGCCATTGTGAATCAATATCCCTCAAACAACTCTCAAGTTTGAATCACGTATATGAAGAAAACATGTATCTGAATCGACTGGTTGTGAATCAATATCCCTTAAACAAACTCTTAGATTTGAATTTTGTATACGAAGAAAAAATATATTATGAGAGTTTTATTTTTTAAAAGTTTAATTTAATTTAAATTAAATTTAATTAAGTCAAAAGTGGTTACTAAATGCTAATGATTTATTAAAAAAAGTATTTGGTCTGTTTTAAAAAATCCATGCATGTAGTTCCCTAGAGAATAAGTCAGGTTTAATATTTATTTTGATAATTATATAGAAAAATTTCGAGCTAATCACAAAATTTATCAAGTGCATTTGATAGATACACACTTGATAACTTTACTATTGCTCTCTAAATTTTTCACCATTATTAAAAAAAAAAAAAAAAAGAAAACTTTTCTCCATAATTTGTAACATAGACACAGAAGACTCGGTTTAAGCAAAATAAATAAACAAATAAATTAGGTATATGATCAATTCAAACGTCCACTCGAGACCCACCAGATCATTTCATTAAAAAAAGGTATTGTTGACTAAGTTGCATTGGAGTTATTATTATTATTATTATTATTTTATCTATTATCATTACGTTCTTTAGAGTTTGGAGTCTATAACTAGGAAGGGGCTTTCTTTGAACTCTCCTTGGGTTTTCTTTAGTAAAATACATATGACGTTGACCTAGTGGTGCTGACTTCCCCGACGTATCCTTCTAATAATTCTGTTTGACCAAACTTAATATTAACTATAACAGACCAATTAGTAATTTAAAAAAATTATTATTGGTCATTAAGGAATATACTTACGTTCTGCGTGGGACGTAAGTCGTACGTACGTACGTACGTACTCAGAAACGTTAGCTACATGGTACCTTTCGAACAGCAACGTTTCTTGCGGAAGGGGAAAACCTGTCGTCAACAACGCCTCGTGTGAACTTTGATTCATGTTCCTCTATTTTTTTTTTCATGGTCACCGTTGTAAAAATTACCTTTATACAAATTCATATTAAATATCGTATTAAATTATTAAAATAAAAAAAACTTAATAAATTAAAATTAAAATCTAGATCGAATAGAAATGTATTTGATTTCATAACCAAAAACTAAATATAGTAAAATCTTGATTCGACTTTCGTCTGTACAGAATCTTAGACATGATTTTCTAGACTATATGTATTCTCATATATTCTCTATATGATAGTGGTATTAGAAAAAAGAGTGATACATTGATCTGGAAACCATAATCATATTTATAGTTGTAGGGTAACTTTTACTTTCCAAATTTATCTATTCAATTTATGACAACTGTTCTTAAATCACTATTAAATATTTCCTATTTAACCCATCATAAATAGTACATATTCATTGGTATCTACACATTAATTTATTTCCATATCTTTTGAAATAGTTAAAGCCAATTATGAAATTTTTCAAATTTACCAGATTACTTTTATATGAATTTAATTTATGAGTTTGACAGTATGTAATAAATAATTATTTTAATACATAAACCCAATATTAGATTAATGATCTAACAATTTCTCACTTGGGCTATATATGAAACTTTATAATTATATACTTGCAAAATAACAGAATGAGTTCAATTTTTCTGTCAATACTAAAATGTATTTACAACCAATTCCGTCTATCAATCATATCAACTTAGTATCAAAACGGTTTCTGTTATATTTTTTTCGTAACTCAACTTTCAATAGTCACGTAAATTGATATAACCGAATGATATAGATTATGATATGAATGCATAGTATGAAAATGTCATGCAATGTGATCTTTAGCATACCTATTTCTAACTGGTCATTTTTAATTAGATCAACCATACTTAATATCAGAGTGTAATTTAAAACTGAATCTTTATTTCTGCAAAAAATAATTTCAAAATATCTTAAACTGAAATAACAAAAAAATGTCTATATTATATCAATATCTAAAATCACAAACTCCCACTGAAACTAAATATCTTGAAATGATATGACACCCATATGAATAGTGTGCACATGAACCTTTTGGGTGGCAATCCCTTAATAATTGGATTCATAATTTTGGAATTTGTATCAATGTATTCTATAAATAAATGTCTATTCTGAATCATTTTCTTAAATGGAATATAAAGCTATCGAACAATTGTCATACAAGAATCTGAGTGGCCTATCAATGCTATCTACTATCCATAATTTTGTGACAAAAGTTTATAGTCATATTCCATAATTGAATATCTCATAACATACTAAAAATTTCACTGCTATGATGGAAAATGTTATAAGAGACTATTTAATATTTTTCTAAAAATGACTTATTCAGTTAGCATGTAACATGTTGTAATTTTCATACTAATTAGGCATCCCACAAAATTGGAGTCAATATACCGAATGATTTCTGACTAATCTGACTTTTAATATGTAAGCATATGTCCTTTTGTTTTCTATAAGTATTGTAAGACCCATTTGGCTACTTTCCAATACTTTATTCTCTAAATTACTTAAATTTCTGCCCAATATTTTCGTAATATACGCAATATCTGAACGCGTACGGATCTAAACATACATAAGACTCCATACTGTTGATACATAAGCAATATTCTGTATTTTTCTATATTTAAGGTCATTTTTGAGACAATGGTAGAGACTAAAGTTATCTCCATTAACTATAGGGGTATCTCCTGAGTATTTGCTCCTACAGAACTTATGATATCAATAATTATCATCCAAATTTTATCTCAAAACCTAATGAGATAAAGACTTGATAAAATTTGTAATATCACTGTCAGAATAGCTGTATGAATTTTATCTCTTCCTTCATGGTATCAATTTTAGAGGTAGTTGAGTTTGTTCTTCTGGAATGGAGGGTTCTCCAACATTATCTAATAACACTTGTGGGAATATCAACATATTTCTCTTAGAAGACAATATCTCTAACTATATCTCATCCTGCAAACTCAACATCCTTAAAGAATCGGACACTTCCCGACTCAAAAAAAAGATTTTATTTATGAGATCATAAAATTAATACCCCTTAAGTTTTTTCAGAGTACCCTATTAATCAACTAACTGCCATGACATCCAGTTTTATTTTATTAGGTCTAATAGACCTAATCTTAGTTGGATAATCCTAAACGTGTAGATACTTTAGACTAAAACGTGTGCCAGTCCAAAATTCTTATGGAGTTTCGATAGTTGGCTTAGTGGGAAACTCTATTCAGGATGTACACTATAATTTTGATTGAACTATATCATAAATAATTATTTATAAACGTGATAAAATATTTTTGACCATTTTAAGAATCAAAATGAATGACTCATAAATATCTGTATATATCAGTTTCTAAGACGTCTGAATTCCTATCGGGTTTAATCTCCTTTTGTTGGTTTGTTTTCCCTTTATATAATTTACACAGATACCAAAATCTGTGAAATTAAGGGTATCAAGAAATTTTTCTGACACAAGTCTTCCTATTCTCTATTTGGAGATATTACTCAATCTCTTGTGCCATAATGGAGAGAAATTCTTGCTGGTTAAGTTAAACTGTATACTTCAAGTACTATATTATTGGAATTATTAAATGAAATAATAGTATCAAAATAATATAGATTATCAAATCCTGATAGATAACCAGAACTAACCTATTTGGATTCAAGAAATCAACCAACTTTTCCATTATGAAAGAACATGTAAAAACTGACCTGTTCAAAACAAAAAAAAAATAAAAATCAAATTTCATCTAAAAGACGCAACAACAAAAGTTTCATTAAGATCTAAATAGAAATCGATTTTCAATAATAATCTAAATCTTTCTATTATTACAATTGAAACTTTATTATCATCGCTCACGTAGATGTATTTTTTACCATCAATTGGTAATTGACAATTTAAGAAACCCTGTATAGATACACTGATGTGAATAGTCACAGCGAAATCTAACCACCGAGTGTGTCTTGATACCGAAATTAAGTTAACCTCAAAACAAACCAAACTAAGAAATAAATCTTTCTTATCACGTCAGGCATGGTAATTAGTACAATCACTATCAAGGTTCTTAATCATTATACCGTATAGAGATAGGATTTGTCAAGAGTATACCAGTAACCATTTCATTCTTGACAAATCATTTCTCAATATCTATAAAAAAAGATTTAACCATCATAACTGACTTACATATAGTGTATCTGAATGTTTTTGGGATGACCCATTTTATCATATTAGATACATGCGATTCAACATCCCCCACCTTTCTTTCTCCCTCTTTTCAGAGTTACTCTTATCTGTAAGTAGTGGAAAGAATGGGTTTTTAACGCAAGGTTTAAATCCAAATTTGAAATTTGAGCCATTCAATTTAAAAATTTACCTGAATTGGACGCTAATGTCAGTGAGAATAGTATTAACTGTCAAAGAGAGAACAGTAATCTATATATACTCACATTAAACTTTAAAAATCAAATAAATTCAAATATGAGTAATCCTCATCACAAGATACCAGACACTCCATTAATATTTCATTTTTAGACAAAATAATTAACTTATAAGTGGTATCTTGATGCAGTAATCAAATGCTGATAATAAGAACATGTCAACCAATCTTCCTTTGGACTGATAAATTGGTCACATGTAGAAACCGTAAAATTGTCACGCATTTATTATTATAAGGTATACATATAACTCCGTAAAATACAGACTTTCTTTTGGACCGATCAATATTCACATGAGTTTCATATGCACAATCTTTTTATATCTTTAAACAAATTAATTTCCACAAAAGATGTCACTTTGACGATATGTTGTTTTAATTAATTTATCTTGAGATATATACAAAACCATAAGTGTAGTAATTAAACGTTGACAATAAGAACATATCTACCAATTATCTTCCTTTGAACCGATGAATTGATCACATGTGAAACTGAATAATTGTTACGCATTTATTATTATATAGTGTACATACAATTCTATCAAGTACGGATTTTCCTTTGACTCGATCGGTACTCACTTGAATTACATGTACAACTTTTTATATCCCCAAATAAACTATTTCAACAATAGAGATCACTTTAACGACATATTATTTTAATTAATTCATCTCGAAATACATACGAAACCATACTCATATTTGAATCATATTTGTAATTGAAAAAATTTCAATTTCATTATGATGTGTTCAATTTCTTAAAAATTAGGTTATTTAAAACTCAATTTTATTAAATTTAAATTGGGCCTATAAAAAATCAATTTTACCAAATCTGCCTCTTTAATATTACTTTTCCGTCCTATAATTTCATTGTTGGCATAAAACCAAAATCTTCACCATTTACCGACAACTGATTCAAAATTTGGTCAATCCCCATTTTATAACAGAGGGCATGAGAAAAGTTCTCAGATAGGTGGTGAGTTCATTTAGAACCGGTTAAGAACCAGTTAGATTTAGACTTATCTTCGTCTTATTAACAGAACTTTCCTAGATATGTCATGCCGTCACATATTAAAAGAATGGTCAATTTTAAATATAAAAGGGATATTGTAGAATGATAAGAATGAAAAATGAGTTTAATTAAGTTCAATGAGTTCTGATACTTTTACACCCAGGGTTGGGTTTGTTTGGACCCAAATGGCCCATAAAGTCCATTTTTTTAAAAAAAAATATTGATCTTTTTGTGATATAGATTTGTAATAAAAGAAAAGTTTTATTTTATTAGAATTAGAAAAGTTTTTTTCTGAAATTGGAAAGTCAAATTTAAAAAAAAAAAGAATTAAAATCTGAAAATTTCTTTTTTAAAAAAAAAAAAAAAACAAAAACCGAAAGTTTATTAATTACAATTTATTTTCTAAAAGTGGGAAGTCAACCTTTAAAAAAAAAAAAGAAATTGAAATCTGGAACTTTTTTTTTTTTTTGTGTTTCTCTGGAAATTTTATTAATTGTAATTTTTTTTTTCTGAAATTAAGATATCATTCTTTAAAAAATGAAATTAAAATCTGAATTTTTTTTTTATTTTTGTTTCCCAAAATAAAAGTTTCCTTATTTTTTTATTGTAAAACTTTATTCTAAAATTAGGACGTCAACCTTTTAAAAAAAAAGAAAAATTAAAATCTAAAAGCTTCCGTTTTTTTTATTTCCCAAATTTTAAAAGTTTCTTAAAGAAAATTAAATTCCAAAATATTCTTTAAAACTGGAAGTTTTCTAAAAATACTTGAATTCAGAAATTTCTTAAAAGAAATCAAGCTCCAAAAGAATCTTTAAAACCGAAATTTTTTTTTTTTTAAATATGTTATGGAAAAATAAAATCTGAAGTATTCATTTCTAAAAAAGAAAAGAAATCAATTTTATTACTTGCCATAAAAAAAAAGGTTACACATTTTTTTTTTTGGAAAATCTTAAACATTCCTTTCCAAAGAAAAAAAAATGTCAACTTTCATATATATATATATATATATATATTTGTTCAAAATGTCAACTTCCTTCCCTTTTCTTTTTTTAAAGTTCAAAAGATCTCAAAAAAATCAGCTTTCTTAAAAATACCCAAAAGAGAAGAAAAAAAAATATTTCAAAATATCAAAAGTCTTAAATCTTTTAAAAATTTGTCATATTCTTTTCTTTTGCTCAAATATATAAATATATATATATATATATATATATTGAAACATTGAATATCGACTTTAATAAAATACTTAATATCAACTTTAATGAAAAAACTTTCAAATTATTTTTTTGATACTGGATGTTGACTTTTAATAAAAAGGTGAAAATCGACTTTAATAAAAAATTTTCATAACATTTTCTTTTATTAAAATCCACATAAAAAAAAAATCCTGAATAATTTTTTTTTATCGAAAACCAAAATATTCACAAAAATTTTTCATACATATTTTCAAAAATTCACATAATAGTAAAATCATATAAAATTTGAAAATATGCAGAAAAATCCCAATAATTCAAGTACGAAGAGTTCTAATACCACTTGTTGGGAAAAATAACTTTATGCAAAATCATGCCAAATATCGTGTTAAATTATCAGAATTAAAAAAAAAAAACTTAATAAATGAAATTAAAATCCAAATCGGATAGAAGTATGCCTGATTTCATAATCGGAAACTGAATATAGTTAAATCTTGATTCGACTTTTGTCTAAACAGAATCCTAGGCATGATTTTCTAGGACATGTATTCTCATATTTTCTTTCTATATGATTGGTGTATTAGGGAGAATACTGATATATTGACTCGGGGACCATAACCATATTTATAGTTATAAGGTGATTTTTACTTTCCAAATTTGTCTATTCAGTTTATGGCGGTTATCCTTAAATCCCTTTAAATATTCCCTATTTAACCCATCATAAATAGTAAATGCCCATTGATATATACACATTAATTTATTTCAATATTTTTTGAGGTACTTAAACTCAATTACGAGATTTTTTAAATTTATCAGATCACTTTTATATAGACTTAATTTATGAGTTTGACAATATACAATATATAATTATTTTAATATATAAATCCAATGTTAGATTAATGATCCAACAATCATCGCTTAAAATACAACTTTAATATATTTAGGTTGACTTCCTTTAATCCACAGTCATTTAACTCTTTTTTTTTATTTAATTTAATTTTTGAATGGGAGGGAATTGGATATTCTAAATGTTTTAATCAAATAAAAGTTTTAAATCATTGGAATAATTATCAAGTCAGACTCTTCATCAGTCATTTGTAATACACACAAAACATTGGCACGAAGAATGTGAGGATTTCAAATAGAAGAGTAAGTAACTATTTTCCATATTGAATTTCAAATATAACCGTAAATTTTATTTTATAATTTTAAATTTTCTTCTGACATTTTAGATATATAGCTCTTGTCCGTTAATGCAAAATATATTATAATTTTACTTTAAAATGTGGTTATAAATTTTAAAAGATAAAAATATTTGAAATATATATATATTTAAGAAATATTATACACTCTAAAGAGGGAGTTGACTTTACTGTTCATAGACACTGTTCATGAACAGTGAACCCATATTTTTTTGGACCCACCCAATTTTTTTTCTTTCACTTGCATCATTTTTTTCCACCCAGTTTTTTTTCTTCTCTTTTTTCACTACGGTCCTCTACTGTTCATGAATAGTAACCTCATATTTTTTTGACCCGCCAAACTTTTTTTTTTTCATTTAGATATTTTGTTTTATTAAGATCACACTTTATTTATTTTTTTTTTTTCAGTTTTTCACCTTTTTTTTCCTTTTTTTTCTTGGGTCTTTCATCCTCTTGAACATTAGTTTTTTTTCTTTTGTTTTTTTACCACTTAGATGGTTATCTCATTATTTTTAAATCATAACTTTTTGTTTTCTTTATTTTGATCCTTGCTCTCTTGTTGTTCAACCTGACTTTTTTTTTCTCTTATATCCTTCATATTTTTTAAATATAAGTTTTTCTCTTATTTTTTTTGCCTCGAGAATGAATATCTCTTTATTTTTAAATCATAATTTTTTCCATTCAGATCCTTACTCATTTTATTTTTTTTACCTAATTTTTTTCTTAATTTATTCCTTTTTTTAAACAAAGATTTTTCCTCTTTTTTTAAGCTATTCATGAATAGTAATCCGATTTTTTTGGACCCGCCCATTTTTTTTTTCTTTCACTTGCATCCTTTTTTTCCATCTAGCTTTTTTTTTTTTTCTTTTTTTTTTTCACTACGGTCCTTTACTGCATATGAACGGTAATCTCGTATTTTTTAGACCTGCCAAACTTTTTTTTTTCATTTAGGTTTTTTGTCTTTTTAAGACCACACTTTATTTATTTAATTTTTTTTTAGCTTTTCACCTTTTTTGCCTATTTTTTTTTTCTTGGGTCCTTCATTCTTTTGAATATAGGTTTTTTTCATTTTGTTTTTTTACCACATATATGGTTATCCCATTAGTTTTAGATCATAGTTTTTTATTTTCTTCATTTTGATCATTGTTCTCTTTTTTTTTTTTTCAATCTGACTTTTTTTTCCTCTTAGATCCTTCATCTTTGTTAGATATAAGTTTTTCTCTTTTTATTTTTTTAACCTCGCAAATGAACATCCCTTTATTTTTAAATTATAATTTTTTTCATTCAGATCATTGCTTTTTTTTTTTTATCTAATTTTTTTCGTTAAGTTATTCCTTTTTTTAAATAAAGATTTTTCCTCTTTTTTTCCCTACTTATCCATTCAAATCCTTTTCTTTATCCAGTTTTTTTAAAAAAACTTTAGTTTTTCAACATTTTTTAATATATGTTTTTCTTTTTTATTTTTCATCACATATATGGTCATCCATTTTTTTATGAATCACAGTTTTTTCTATTTAGTTTCTCGCCCCTTCTTTTCCTATTTGGTCTTTCATTTTTTTAACACATGTTTTTTTATTTTTTTCACCAATAGTTATTTCTTTATTTCTATTACCTTTTTACTCTACTTATTCTCTATTTTTTATTTCATTCGTTAATATTTTTTAGAATTTTAGTTGTTAGACTCATTTTTTTTGTTATTAATATATATTATATTTTTTGTTGATTTGGATAATAATTTAATTTAAATATTAAATTAATTATAAATTTAATAAATATTTATATAATAAAAAAATATAATTCATATTTTATGAATATGTCGCAAAAAAACTAGTAATATATAATGAGTAGCTGCTCCCTACCCCACCCCACATTTCCCCCCCAGCGTGTCAAATAATTACTATTGACCACTCGGTGTGAGGCAATCATTTAGTGGACTTTAAATTTATATAATTAATTAGTTGATTGGGCCTCATCAAATTGTGTAGCATCGGAGAGTGGATATTTGGGAACATTAGATCTGGTAATTCTGAGACTTCCCACCGACCAACTAGGAAAATTAATTAAGCTATCAATTCTTCCCGGATCCCATCTTTTCTATTTATTTAATTTTTAGTATATTATAGACTCAAACTTAAAATCTTTAAAAAGAGAGACGATATTAATTAAATTATATCTTAGTGGCCGCCTGATCTTATCTTTCCGGTGCCATCTTTGTGTTTCATTTCATTCCTCTGATCCAAACCAATATTAATAAGCTAACAATATTTCCTAGTTTAAGTGGCACCCCTCTTCACTTTTTCCAAATATAGACCTTATAAACGCGTAGGAAGATTTATGGGCCTAACAGGTTAGATGGTGTTTGCTTGGAAGGCACTAATTCTATCATATGAATGCGACTTTGTCAATAATAAATGAAGGACATTTATTCAAAAAAAGATGTGAGAATGAGGAAGACAGCATGCAATTCGCCATCCATCGTATTTATGCAGCGTGGGGCAGCACGAATTGCAAATCAAAGCGTTGCCATCACTCACACGCTAGTCACGTTTGGTCGCTTTTTTCTTTTTCCCATTCTTCTTTTGTGAATGCCTAATTTGCTTTTGACACCCCTACGTTAACCTCCCAACTTAATTGCTAAGATAACATGAAAAAAAAAAAAAAGGAAAAACTTTTCTTGGGGGGGGGGGAGGGGAGAGAGAGGGGGGGGGGAGGGAACCTTCAATGTTAATCTCCACACTAAAGAAATACAAGGCAGGGCAGAGTGCACCCGATGCTCAAAGACACTGCAAATGCAGAAAAAAAAAAAAAACATTGTCTTATAGACTAGATGAATTATTTAAACAAATGGATCAGTATTAACAGAACATGGATAGCATTATTCAAAAAAAGTATAGGATAAGAAAACATAGACGAAAAGTCACACGTCCTGATATGTAAGTCAAGTTGCACGATTGATGGATGACAGCAACATAGGCAAAATTGTGCATCAAATATTAAGATGGGATTTTCTAGACCACAAGTAAAAATGAGTGGGGCAGAGGTTAATGGCATTTTTATAGGGACACAACACATTTTAGTCTATAAAGTCAAGACTTCAACACCATAGCAGGAACACTGAGGTGCAGTCTCTCTTTCATGGGACCAAAGAGGCACATGTCAATTGATACCAAGCCACAAATATCAGATACTTTAAGC
Organism: Dillenia turbinata; assembly: GCA_037126225.1. Classification (NCBI taxonomy): domain Eukaryota; kingdom Viridiplantae; phylum Streptophyta; class Magnoliopsida; order Dilleniales; family Dilleniaceae; genus Dillenia; species Dillenia turbinata. The sequence goes on along the minus strand of JBAMMX010000006.1, from coordinate 26,663,119 downwards.
AACCCAGAAAAGACAATTTAAGCTCAAAAGATGTGAAAAATAAGAATTTCATTTTCCTAGACTATGAACTAGACCGTACACCTTTGACTGTTGAAGTTTCATGAACATCTCAGCCCACAATTATGAAATCATTCAAATCCACACAAATGCAGAAAATATCTCTCTAGCTTTGCCATGTATCTTGAACCAGTTTCAGGCTTGCCAAATATAGAAGTTCATGAAGGATTTCATAAAACTTCAACTCTACTAAACTAATGCTCATTTTACAATAACCAGATGTACTAATAATCAAACAACATGTGATCCTTGTCCAAGTAAGCTTTGCCCATCTCCACTATTGATCAGATATGTTACAAGTCTAGTACAAAGAGTGCAGTAGCTGGCTGTTTAGTTAGTCCAGGTAAATGTACAAATAACTGATTGCAAGTTTTTATGCAACCGGCCAAAACTAAGTACTGAAGTCATTAGGCCAATAGCTCAAAACTGCCAATCTAATTTGAGGTTGGGTCCTTGATTCTTCACTTCAAGGAACATGCTTAATAACCCCCTAAAAGTAAAATAACAGATTGTACGTCTTCATGCAACCAGCCAAAACTAAGTACTAGTCATGAGGACGGTAACTCAAAACTACCAATCTGATATGAGGTTGGGTCCTAGACTCTTCACTTCAAGGGACATACCTGATAATGATTAGAGAGGGGCAAAGCCAAAAATATGTACAAGGGGCTCGAAATACTACATGCATTCATGGGGTGGGGTTATATTTTTCAGCAGGGCAAACTATATTTGGGGTTTTAACGCGGGGAGGGGGGTGCCACCATCCCTTCCCCACTAATTAGAAATGCATGCTTTGAAACGTAGCTGCATACTTGAACTAATATTGATATGACTAATTATGGACAGAGATAATGACGAGTAGTTGCTGCACAATAATGTATGAAAAAACATGCATGAAACAAAACAGAAAGAAGCACTAAGATGGTGTGCTAGCAATGCAAGCTTTGCAGAAGCAATACTATTCCATCTACAATGCTGCCCTATCAGATAAAAGATCTATCTGTAATGCAGGGTAACAAGCCTGCTTTGGTGCTAGCAACAGGATACGTGGTAAGTGGTAACTTATTCAGAGCCATGAAGCAGGCTTTTCAACTGTTTGATTGCTCTCTACTTAAATAGCAGTAAATTACCAAAAAAAGACCCAAAAAAAAAAAAAAAAAAAAAAAAAGAATCCAGTGCTTTGATGTAAGTCTGCCAGCAGTTCTGCAATAGATCCTCCCAAAAAAGAGCGAAGTCCTAATGTACAGTTAAATGTATACGTTTGTAGCTGAACACCAGAAGTTACCTGCAACTCTTGATGACAAATTAGAAGATTACTCCACTTCTCTGAAAAGCAGTCAAGATCTCCTTCAGATTGAGCATTCATGCATGAGAAGACCCCCTAGCACATGGCAGAGAGCACCCAAAATATTCCAATGCACAAATAATCCTCTCCAAAAAACTTCAAAAAATGGAGCCTACAAAACAGCAGCAAAATGCATGTAAAACATTTGTCCATATATTTGCTAGATTCTACTTGAGCAATCTTTTTCATAGGATGTAGACCCAGAAAAGAGACCTCCCATATTCACCACATTGTATAGAAAAGATCTTAAGCATTTCTCAGCTTCCAACATAATGAAGAAACAATCTGCAAGTTTCCAGTGCTCCACTCTAGCTGTAATAACTTGGTCTACAAGTTTGTACTTGGCAGAAAGGACGTGAGGCAAAACTCCCATCATGATGCAAAATAAAGTAATTAGATAGAAACAAGAAATAAGCCTTAACTTACGAAGGCAGGGAGCAAAAGAAGTTCACTGCAGGCATAAAACAGAATTTGTATCATGTGACCACTAATGCTATAATCCACATAGCTGTTGGCACTTCATAGACATAGTTCTACTCCATTAGCTTCATACCTCTATTGGTCACTGTGTAAAGATGCAAACATACCCTTGCACAAAACCTCAAGCCATATCCTCAAAATCAATAAGTGATAGTAGTGATTCTAACTAACAATATCATGTGCCAATAGATCCTCCAACCAAAAACACGGGAGGCAAAGAGGTCACTCAAGGGATAGGCAGCAGAGTATTAGAACCATGAAACTGAGTTTGACCAACCCAAGTCAAGGTTTCATGATTATATCACATACAGTCCCCCCCCCCCCCCCCCAAAAAAAAAGAAACATATGATAACAGATCAATCACTAAAAGAAACATATGCTAACAGATCAATCACTAAAAGTTTTCCCCTCATGCAACATGAATTGATATTAAATGACATATTCTGAAGAAACAAGATAACCTTGATTAATCTCTTCTGCGGATCTCTTCATAACTTCTGCAACCGTGATATATGATGCAGGATATATCACTCTTGGTTCACGTTCACAATCTTTGCATGTCTCTTTTTCTAGTGCAATTAAAGCCACAACATCAACTTAAGGAAGAACAATACTGAGTATTAACCACAACTTCTCCCAAACTAAAATGAAAGCATTACAAAGGAAAAGTTGTGGTCTTTAGGAGTTACCTGTATCTCTTTAAGAAAAACAAGCACCTGTCAAGACCTCACGCCATTGGTTCTTGTTCACAATCTTTGCATCTCTCCTTTTTTTTAGTGCAAGTAAAACATTGACATCAACTTAAGGAAGAACAGTTCTGAGTACTAACCAAAACTTCTCCCAACCTAGAATGAAAGCATTAAAATGAAGAAGTGTGGTCTTCAGGAGTTACCTGTGTCTCTTTAAGAAAACATGTACATGTCAAGACCTCAATTGCAACAGACTTCAGCAGCCAAAGCAATAATTTTGATATCATGGACGATCAATTCGTTCCAACCAAATTCTTGTGACAACACCAATGCATCAGCCAAAAGCATCAGACACATGATACAACTTAGGCAAGCCTTCATGTTCATTTAATTCAACTGAAACCATCTGCTTGGGAGAAACAATCCCATGGTTAAGGTTCCAGGCAAGGATCATCTCATCAAATTTCAAACCTTTCTGCCTCATTCCACACGTATAAGAGTTTTGAACTGATTTACAGTACTTCACAATATCAGCATCAACTCCTGCTTTGATCATTTGATCCAAGAGTTTCATGGTTTCTTCCATCTCTCCTAGCTTACGTAGCCCACGAATCAAGGTAGAGTAAGTTACAAAACTTCGAGCAATTCCAACCTGTCATCTCATCTTTTAATTTAAGGGCTAGCAGTATTTCCCGCCCTAAAGTAACCAGTAATCAATGTATTAAAGGTGATAACATTAGGACGAATCCCTTTGGCATGGAGTATATGAAAGAGCCTCGATGCTCGATCCAAGTTTCCTGATTTACACAAACCATTGATAAGGGCATTGTATGTAGTTACATCTGGACAAAGACCCCTTCTCAGCATCTCATCTCTTAAATTAAATGCTTCATTCACGTTACCAGCAGCTGCACAGCTGTTAATGAGGGTGCAATATGTTAAGTTATTAGGAATAAAACCTCTTTGCAATAGAACCAAGAAAAATTGATTTGCACTATCGAAATTCCCAGCACTGCAATTGCTATATTATACAGGACCTTGTTGGCCTGAACCAAGCGTTTAGCACTTTCATTGAGCGAATTTGTAATTTTTTTTTGTATATCTGAATGTCTTACATCAGACCTGTCAGATACCTTGATACATGCATGCTCTGGAACAAAATCAAAATCCAGGATCTTCTGCAACAGCATATTCGCTTCACCAATCCTACCCAGCCTGTAGAGACTGCTGACGATTGTGCAGATTAAATTTGGAGATAAACCCTTCTGAGTCATCTCAGAGTTATACCCCTAAAGCTTTGTCCAGCATCCCCTCTTTGCACCAACCAGCAATTAGGGATCCATAAGTAAAGATATTTGGACTTAATCCTCTTGCATCCATCTCAGCAAGAAGATATTTCACCTTATATAGTTTCCTAGACTTAAAAGGTGCACTAATAACTGAATTATACATCTCAATGGAGAGGGGGACTCCACTTTCCACCAAACACTTAACCTCCAAAGCCTGTTCAACATTTCCGACTTCACAATACCCATCACTCAAGGTTCTGTTTGTCATACCATCGGGACAACATCCAAGCTCTTTCATCCTCTCAATAAGCTCAACTGCTTCAACAGTCTTCCCACTCTTACATAATCCTGTCATCATAGTATTAAAAAGAAAGCCACTATTCCCAATACCCTTAGCTAGAATATCTTTCCACAACTTCAAAGCCCCTTCATGATCATTGTTCTTAAAAAGGCCATCAAGCATAATGCTATAGCTCACTTCATTTGGAGTAAAACCTCTTCTCAACATTAAATTCCAAAGACACAAAGCATCATGCGAGGCACCCACACTGTAGAACCCAAGTATTAATAGTTACAACATTTGGTTTGACCCTTTCCTGGCACATTATGTGACAAAGATTCATGGTCTCACTCATATGAGTAGCTCTACAGTAACCAGCTAAGAGAGTACAGTAACTATAAGAATCAGGCTTTAACATCCAATGCGCCATGCGCATCAGCACTTCCTCCGCTTATAGACCTCACCAACTATGCAATATCCCTTAATCAAGGATTTGCAAGTAAATAGATTCAACTTCAGCCCCATTTGCAGCATTTCATTCTAAATTCTTATAGCATCCTCCATTTTCCCGATCTCACAATACCCATCAAGCAGTACACCATAGGCATACTCATCCACAACCAGTGACGGCTCCTGATTCATCTATCTCAACACCCTCTCTGCTTCACTCATCTTCAATTGTTTGCGATAACCCTTCGTCAACAATGTATAACTGACCACATTTCTAGCAATTCCCCTTTCAGACATCAACTGCAACACCCTTTCAGCTGCCTCCACATCCCCAACACTTACATACCCATTAATTAAACTATGAAAAGTCACTACATTTGGTTCAACACCCACATTCTCCATTTCTTTGATAAACTTTTTCGCCTCTTCCATTTTACCGTCCTTACTATAAGCATTGACCAAAACTGTACAAGTAAATACATCAGGAACAATCCCAATCTTACAAATCTGATCATAAACCTGAAAAACCACATATATTTCACCGTTCCGAACCAAACTACTCAAAAGACTGTTACAAGACCTTAAGCTAGGCTTACACCCACACTTGCCCATGTTATTAAACACATGGAGTGCACTTTTTGTTAAGTTTTTCTCCGCATAAATCTTCAAAATCATATTAAAAACAGTTGGGGAGAACGAAAATTCCTTATATACCCTAACCAATTGGTTGTAAACAACAGAAACATCACACTTCCCCTTTGAAGAATCAACTAGTTGGTTCAAACAGAGTCTAACCTCATCAAACATTCGACCTCTGGATAAAATGTGAACAATTTTTCAATATGACTTGAAATCAGGTCTGAATTTTTGTTGTTTTAATGCCAATTTGAAGAACCCTAAACTTGCAGTTGGGTTCAGTTTGAGGTTGTTAAGAACGCCGTCGAGGATTTGATCGGAGAAATCGAAGGAGAGTTTGGGTATGGCATCGAAACGTTGGAAATTGAGAGACGAGAAATACGATGAATAATTTCTGATTCGGGGAGTTTGTACTCGTCGCGTTGCTTCCATTGAAGATACACGAGAAGAGTGAATTGATTGGATTTTGAAGCAACGAGGTTTATAGATTGAGGAAGTGTACCTAAGCATTGTGAGTTAAATGTCGAATTGGATGAATTAATTGACGTGAATCCAACATTTTCGCGAGCAATCATCGTTGAGTTGACATCGATTTTGAAAATCCAAGAAAGCGGGTTTTAGGATTTCTTATGAAACGCTCGAGCATTTCTCGTTTTTGGTCGTGTCCGAAGATAGCCACCAAAATCAGACCGCCAATGGTCGTCTTGCCAGGGGGAGAGCCTTCCGGACAGAATACGGGCCCAAGGATGACCAACATCTCTTACCATGAGGTCCGCTACTAAGCCTTGTTAGAGCTAAGACCAGTTATGGGTAATCATAGCCTTTTAGGCCCAGTTTGATAAAGTGATTAAATAAGCTAAATATCAAATGAATCACTGTGATAAAGTTAGAGATCTTGGTTTAAAGGAGGCTGGGTTGGTACAATAGTTATTTTATTAGTCAAAGTCAATTCATTATTGGCTTCTTTTTTTTTTTTTTTTTTTTTTTTTTGGCCCTGAAACTAGATTCATAATCCGATATCCAAAATTTTATTCCAATTAATTTGGGTTGAACAACAGTAAAGTCCTCAAAGGGAGGAGATTCTCCTAACATAAGTTTTTTTTTTTTTTTTATTCCTAGTTTCAAACTCAAATTTTTTATTAAGAGATTTAACACTCTTTCTACTAGATTAATGTCAATCCCATATTAAAAGACCTATTTGCCCTTGTTAAATGTGATTTCATTATTAATGCAACAAAAAGTAAGGTGGGAGGTGAGCTCGCAAAGAGCCTGGCAACTATTTTTGGAGAGTTCGAAAAATTCTGTTATCGTCTTCCTCTCTTTAATTGTTCACAATTTCTCAATCTACGAATTACTTTCATTACTTTGCCCGAGTTTAAAAGGGGGAAAAAAGATTGTCCACTATGGCATGTTAGGATGCACAGTAATAGAAGAACGTGACTCATACACGCAGCAAAAGTAATAAAAATAATTTTTAGAATCGTAAAAGCATGAGTTTGCGATATATCTCAATCGGTGATGTAGAAAAACTTCGGAATCACAAACTCTCAACACGAACAACTCGCAGTCGGGATGATAGTAACAGTAATCGAACTATCAACACGATATCACAACGTACCAATCCTTTAATCCGGTGATTCTCGTACGATCGAAAAACCCTCACTATTAATTATTCTACTCAACAATTAATTTTCTCTCTAATGAATCTCTATTCTCTCTGTAGGAAAAATAGTTATGTCTCTTCAATTCCATATGCAATTGCCATTAGACTTGTTACATTCGTAGAATTGCAATTAGGAGAGAAAATAGGGAAGTTGACTCCTATTCAAAAACTAACTGCCGTAGGAGCTTTGTGGAGACAAAATAGGGGGAGTGAGGTAATTGGTAACTACCCATTACCCCTTTATTTTTAAAACTTAAATTTTTTTACTTTGGTAAAACTACCCCACATGGGCATTTATCAATATCTCCCACTTACACACGAGAGCATTTTACTTCCGTCATAAGATCACAACTCATGCGATCCACCACATCATCCTACAGGGTTTTCATACAGAGTTGAAGGTCGTACGACTAGCGAGTACACCTGCAAACAAAAACTTCTCGATACACTTGTTAGGATGATCGAGTAGTCACCGTTTGTATCAAAAGAAAACTCGTTGTACCCCAAATTCAAGACTAATTACATCCATCGAGCTACTTTTCTCATCGAAAGTAATCCTCTGATATTGCTCGACTATGTATCCACTATTATGTTCAAATCCCTACATGGACGAACATAAAAGACTGGTCGGTGAATACAACACGGTGATACAACGTCAATTTGTTTTCCTTTCTCAAACTTAAATCTATCGGTTTCAACTCAGCTGTTTTCTTAGACCTGTCCCTCAGACCTCAATTTATCTTCCGGGTCATCGGTAAACAGACTAAAGTAGCAAATACTGAATCAAAACCTCAAGAAACAGTTGAAAGTAATAAGGGTACAAAAGATCTCACCCAATAGATCTCGGGTCTCACACAGTGAGGTTTGGGGGTAAATTTCAATTTATTGTCTCAAGTAATACAGCTCCCACTATCCCAAGTCGTCTTAACACACGCGGTATGAAACACGTACCACAGTGTTATTTCCCCATCTATCAAAAGGGCATATGTCAGATTTTTCTAATACTGTGCAGGTGTGGGGACTCAGTCTACACATAAAATTTTACCCAGAGATCTCAGAGAGAATACCTCAGTGACAATATCACAAATCGCAGGTGATATCCGAGATCTCAAACCTGGCTACTCACAGGTAACATGGATGTGGGTACGTCCATGTCGGTCATATCGCATATGAGCTCATCCTGAACACGTATTAGGACGACTTATGTTCTAGTATGGCCACTCTCAAAGCCTCTTACAGTTAGAAGCCGTCTCAGCTCCGCTTACTCAAAGCTGGAAGTGGTCACTCGTGTGAGAGAGTCGATCTCACCTGTCTAACATATCTATTATCACATCATAAAATATATATATGACAATAAAAGTAAGTGCATTAAATGAAAATATAATGCAAAAGTGACTGAATAATTCACTATAATCATATATATAGAAAAACAATAAGCATCAATGTCAACAATAAATACAAACTGAGAAATTTCAGAAGATACCCAATCCCAATGACCCTCTATGCCATAGAAAGGAGTTTCTAGTGATGGATTTGGTGAAGGCGTCAGCCACCATGCTGTGTCGAAATATACTTGACGGTCACTTCACCCTTCTCGATGATGTCTCTAACGTAATGATATCTGGTGTCAATGTGTTTGATCCTACTATGAAACTTAGGGTCTCGAGCGTAAGCGATAGCGGCCTGATTATCACAATAAATCATTACTGGCCTCCCACTATCCGCTACAATCCTAAGTCATCCAGTAGTCTCCGGAGCCAAACACTCTCCTGAATTACAACTGAGCATACCACGAACACAGGTTTACTTCTTACTGCTCCAAGAGATAGCCCCGCCATTGAGTAAGAAAGCAAAACCTGATGTCGATTTGCGCTTATCCAAATCGCCTCCCCAGTCGGCGTCTGAATAGCCCACAAAGCGCAAATCCCCTCCTTCGTAACACAAGGAGAAGTTTGCAATTCCCTTTAGATATCGAAAAATTCTTTTCACTGCTCTCTAGTGACCCCTTCCAGGATTTGCCTGATATCTGCTTACTAGACCAACTGCATAACAAATGTCCAGTCTAGAACACAACATTGCGTACATTAAAATTCTTACTACACTGGAGTAAGGTACTTTACTCATTTCCCTTACTTCTTCCTGAGTTTTCGGATACATTTCCAGGCTCAGGCCTTCACCTTTGGCGATCGGAGTATTTATGGAATTACAGTCACTCATCCTAAAACGCTCGAGAATTTTCCTAATGTAGGTCTCTTGTGAAAGAGCCAACATCTTTTTCGAACGATCCCTCTGGATCTAAACTCCGAGGATGAACTCAGTTTCACCCATGTCTTTCATGTCGAAGTTGGATGACAACCATGCTTTGATGGTCATTAAATACTGAATGTCGTTCCCGACCAACATTATGTCATCAACATATAACGATAGGATCACGAAAGAGTTATTGGACCGAATCAAATAGACACAATGATCCTCCTCAATCATCTTAAAACTGTAAGATATCATCTCCTCGTGAAATCTTAGGTACCACCGCTTGGATGACTGCTTTAGGTTGTATATTGACTTCTGAAGTCGACATACCTTATCCTTCTGACCTACTAGAACGAACCCCAGGGGCTGTTCCATATAGATCTCCTCATTCAGACTCCCGTTAAGGAAAGCAGTCTTAACGTCCATATGGTGTAACTCTGGATCCATACTAGCGACAATCGCCAAAAGCAAACGGATCGAAGTAAACTTGACTACTGGGGAGAAAGTCTCCTCGTAGTCAATGCCCTTAGTCTACGTGTAACCCTTGGCTACCAGACGGGTTTTATACCTCTCGATTGATCCGTCGGCCTTTCTTTTAATTTTGAGAACCCACTTGTTTCCAATGACCTTTCTATCCTCATGTAAGTCAACTAGCTCCCAGACTTCGTTGACTCTCATTGATTGCATTTCCTCGTGTATGGTCTGTAACCATTGGTCCGTTGCTGAACCCTCTAAAGCCTCCTGTATAGTCCTCGCCTCTTCGTCATCCTCGGGAGTCACGATGAGGATCTCATCCTCAATCTGGAAACGACGACGAGGCACTTGTCCTCGACTATTCTTACGAAGAGAGAGAGCCTCCACACCTTCAGATGGACCGCTCCCACTAGGATCAAGATCTGTAATAGGGTCTTAATTCCCACCGCTGGGCTCGGCTGAGCCACTAGGCTTATCCATCTCATAGAAAGTGAAGTCTCGATCGATTTCTCCTCTCTTAGGGAAATCACTCTCGAGAAAAGTGGCATCACGAGACTCTATCTCAGTGACAGTACCGTCCGTCTATTCTCCTAGGAGCACATATCCTTTGGAGTGTTTAGAGTATCTAATGAATATACATTTCTTTCTTCGCGGGCCTAACTTGTCGTACTAATGCAATGAATCATGAATATACGCGACGCAACCCCATGGCCTCAAGTGGTTAAGGTCAAGCTGTCTCCCTGTCCAAAACTCGTATGGGGTGCTGATTATGGACTTCGTCGGAACACGGTTAAGGACGTAGGCTGCAGTCAACAACGCATCCCCCCAATGGGAGATAGATAAGTTGGCCTACGCCATCATTGACATCACCATCTCCAACAGAGTCCTATTCCTTCTTTCGGCTACTCCGTTCTACTGAGGAGTAGCAGGAATAGTCAACTGTCTAGTAATATTTCTATTGAAACAGAGCTCTTTGAACTGCTCAGACAGATACTCGCGTCCCCGATCAATTCTGAGAGTTTTCACCCTCATGTCTAGCTGATTTTCAATCTCGCTGATAAATCTCCTGAAACACTCTAGTGCCTCAGATTTGTGTGAGATCAGGTAGACGTAACCGAAACGCGTGTAGTTGTCTATGAACGTAATAAAATATATGGCTCCGTTTCGGGCTCTCACATTCATGGGTCCGCAAAAGTCAGAATGGACCAATTGCAATGGAGTCCCAGCTCTCATTGCTTTCCCAAATGGTTTTCTAGTGGCTTTGCCCGCAAGGCAAAACTCACACACGGGCAACTGGACCTTGGTTAGCGGGCCCAACAAGTCGCACGTAGCTAACCGGGCCATCATCTCTTACCCTATGTGGCCAAGCCTACTATGCCATACATTCACATCATCCACTACACTATCAGATGCAAAAGCAATAGTAGAAGAAGAATAAATCTCATAGAAAGAGATCATATCCAGTACATAAAGTCCCTCATGGACCAAACCGGAACAAATCAAAAAACTATCATATGTAATGGAAACTCTAGAGTTTCCTAACAACACAGAATATCCTAACAAATCCAAATATCGGACAGATATAAGATTCCGCCTAATCCGGGAGCATACAAAACGTCATGAAGATATAAGACTTGGTCACTTCGCAGCAATAGCTTTCAAGTGCCAATCCCTTTCACTTCTATAAATGCTCCATTCCCCACGTACAACTTCCTCGCCTGGGGACTCAAACGGCGGAACTCCACGTATGCGCTTCTATCGCGAGCTACATGGTCCATGGCTCCTGAGTCTACAATCTACAAAGAAGAAGAATTAGCGAGCATCACACTAAATGACACGTAACTCAAACCATGTAAAGAAGAATGACATACCTTTCACTCGCCACACTCGCGTGCGAAATACCCAAGCTTACCACACACGTAGCACTGGACTTTACTCTTATCGAGCTCATTCTTCTTGCGTTTCTGTCATTTGTCGTTGGTTTTGGCAGGTTGCTTCTTTTTGCCTTGGCCATTGACCTTCTTCTCATGCTTGCGCCACTTGCACTTTACTCCTCGGGAGCCCTTACTTGACTCCGCTATATTAGCTTGAGCAGATGAAGACCTAGCCACCTCCTGACACTCCTCCTCGAGCTCACAGTACCTACTCACGTCCATGAAAGTACGAATACTCTCACTGTGCGTGAGATAGGTCTTAACCACATCCCAGGAGTCAGGCAAGGACTGGATCACACCCTGTACCTGAAGCTCATCAGACATCGGCTCCTCCATATTCTTCAAAGAGGCGATCATACTCGACATGTGCATTAAATGCTGCTTCATAGTATGATCGAGTCTCTTCTTATAAATGATAAACTTATAGGTCAGCATCCTCAATGTAGGAGCTGACGGGGCGCCATAGTGCTCTCTTAGAGCATGCCAGATCGACTGTGCAGCAGGATACTACTCGTAGATGAGAATCAGCTCATCGTGCATGCTGCTAAGAAGGATTACCCTTGCTTGGTCATCCTTCTTTTTCCAAACACGATACACCTCCTGATCCCGTCGTGCTTGTGCCGTGGTACCCTCCCCGGGGTCCATCATCTCGTTCTTAAGAATTTCCCCGAGCTCTTGTTCCTCGAAGACAAACTAAACATTCCGGTACCAAATATCATAGTTGTCACCATTCATATTGTCTCCCTTTAAGAGATCTAGAACGACAATTTTCGTTGCAGCCATGTCTCTATCACACAGAAAAAGAGACATTAGTGACAAATTGATACTTAAATTCACAATTTTATGTACCCTACGAATCACCAAAACCAAAATGACTTGAATATAGATCCCAAGACAAGCGTATGAGTCAACGAACACCATACACCACAATCCGGGATTACATCTCACCATTCGGAATAGGATTCGATACATAAAAACCCACAATTAGTCACTTTTTATCATAAAACCCTCAAAAAATTAGAAATATCCAATTTTAGGATAGCCTATGCTCCACCAAACCCCCGGCGGCACGTCCCACGCTCCCTCACACGCGGGAGAGGTGCCTGAGCACATGCAGGATGTGCAGCGCTGCAGGCATGCGCCTGCACGCGCCATCTGCGAGTCAGCGCACTCGCCTAACGCGCAGGGGGTTGGGCGACGCGCCTGCACGCACGCGGCCCGCGTCCCTGGGTCGGATCCAGATGAGGTTGCGGGTCAGGACTCGGAACCTGGTCCGGATCCTGGGTGTGGGTAGGGTTTGGACCCGGGTCGGTCTGGACCCGGTATGGACCCAGCATCTCACGCACCTCCGCGCGCGTGAGAGCCACGCGCCCGCAGCCCTCTGCGCAAACGCTCCTGCGCGCGCGTGTTGCGCACATGCCCCACTGTTGATCTTCGTGTTCGCCCGAATCGCTCTACAACTGGGTTTCTCTCGACCCGTTTCCGAAAACTCACATTCCGATACAGATTATATGCAATATATTTATATATCAAAATGTAGATCTAGCAGAGACAAATACGGATCTACTAATTTTATGTACTGATTTGACCTAAAACTCATCAAATCTATGGTTGAAGGGTTCGGTCACTATTCACGGCCGAATACTTCAACCGGAATTTTCTTGGGCTAAACGTGTTTAGAAAATTACGAAAAAATTATTTTCGTATTCTACGTGAGTTGGGTAACATAGTGGTATAATTGAATTCACGAAACTCATCCGTGATCCGAACTCCAAATTTTATACCCTATATTTTTATACCCAAATTTAATTCCAAAAAATTATTTAAAAATATTTCTAACATAGCTCTGATACTAATGTTAGAAGAACGTGACTCATACACGCAGCGGAAGCAATAAAAATAATTTTCGGAATTATAAAAAAATGAGTTTGCGATATATCTCAATCGGTGATACAGAAAAATTTCGGAATCGCAAATTCTGAACACGAACAATTCGCAGTCGGGATGATAGTCACAGTAATTGAACTATCAACACGATGTCATAACGTACCAATCCTTTAACCCGATGATTTTCGTACGATCGGAAAACCCTCATTATTAATTGTTTTACTCAACAATTAATTTTCTCTCTAATGAATCTCTATTCTCTATATAGGAAAAATAGTTATGTCTCTTCAATTCCATATGCAATTGCCATCAGACTTGTTACATTCGTAGAATTACAATTAGGAGAGAAAATAGAGAAGTTGACTCCTATTCAAAAACTAACCCATTTATTTTAAAACTTAAATATTTTTACTTTGGTAAAATTGTCCCACGTGAACATTTACCAATACACAGTTTGAAAGGAAAGGAACTCGAGTGTTTGGATGAATAATTTCAAATATTTGGTAATAATATTACACTCCCATACGATAATGAATTGCAGTCATATAATTTATAGGAATATAATATATATATATTTGCATCTTCCCATTCTTAGGATCTCGAATGGATTATATATGACAAGTTGCACACATAGAAGTGTAAAATCAAGCTTTATTTTTCTTCAGCAGGACCTCTAATCGAATTCCGGTCTGCCTTGTACTCTTCCATGCATTTTCGCTTTCTCCAGCTGGCAACCTGCTTGTAGTAGAAATATTGAAGGATGATCTGAATTTTGATTGTTGTCAAGGTTTAAAAACTTGGAATACATCAAACAAATTCGAGGGGAAGAAGAAAAAATGAAGTAGGTTAGCACGTAAACATAGTGAAGGATACAAAGAAATCAAGTCCCACGCAGACTATGGCATCCAGCAACCAGGGCAGATTGGCTCTTATCTTTTCCCATTCTGTGCTTCTCACTAGGATACTGCATTCATGATTGAGTCCAACATACGGAAATATCAGATAATCAAAGGCATCAATGAGAGAGAGAGAGAGAGAGAGAGAGAGAGAACCTTCCAACATAAGTGATATTTGCTACCAGAGCGAAGATGAACATGAGAGGATTCAAGCCCTGACATCCATTAACAAACAATAAGACTTCGGAGCACAAAACCTATTTGGTGTTGCATAAGAATAAAAGACCAAAGTTAGTATATTACCTCAACGCTTCCCCTTTTGATCTAAAGATATTGCAATGGCAATTAAAACTCAGTTAGAACCATTCATAATATGCACGTAATCAGAAGGAAAAAAAATGTCAAATGTTGTATGGAAAATACTAACATTCAACCAAATTTGAGGTAAGCGAGCACCCATGTAAATAAAGGCCATCAACCATCCCAACCATTCTCCGAAGACATTAGTGCTTCCAAGTTCCTGTTAAAGCCAGAGAATTTCCTCTTAATTTTTGTCCAGCAATCCAAAAATATCCGCAGTTCCCCTAAAGAGGGAATTAGAGGGTGCCTTACAACACAAGGTAGGACTGGTTTCATTAAATTCCTCAGTCCTTACCTGCATATATTTCATCCCAGAAATTGCAACAGATGCCTCCAAAAGAGCCTTGCTTTGGACTGGTAAAGTTCCACTTGTAGCAAGGAAACTTCCATAACCCACCTATCCAATACCATGATTTTATCAAACCAACCAAAACCATTTGTGACAAAAGGTCCAAGAGGTGCGAAATTTGAAACATACAAATTTACGAGGCACGAATTATAATTTTTAGTGAGAATAATAATATTTAAAGTTATATATTAATATATATATTTCTTTTTATTATCTTTTCTCCCGCTCCTCTTGCCCCGTGAGTTGAACTACTAAAGCATGAACATAGTTTATACCAAATGAAATATAGGAGAACATACAGAGCGAGGAATTCTCCAAGGCTGTCTAGCAGAAGTCCTGCGCGTTGCAGCTTCATCTTCAGAAGATGATTCCTCACTGTCACGCTCTAGAGCAGAAGGACCGCTTCTTGCAATCCTAATGTATGAATATGATGGTGGGGTATCACTTGAAGCCAGGGATCTTGCAGACCTGCAAACAATTGCCCACTAAAAAAATTAAAAAAAAAAATTTGTCCAAAGTAATTTATCTATTTTATTTAAATTTATAGATCAAAATAGTATACTTACGTATAGTAGTATTTTTGCCTAGGAACTTCAAGGGGAACATTGGATGCAGGCATGCTGAGATTACCTCCGCCGGTTTTGGGAGGTTTTGAATCGTCTTCAGTCTATAATTATTAATTAGGTCAAAATCTACGGAGGCTTAATATCAATAATTCTCAATTAGCAAGAAAGGGGGCTCATACAATCAAATTAACTTCAAGATCTCGATATTTCCTCCGTCCACAGATGTGATCATAGTAAATGCATTGCAGTGTTAGCAATGTTGTGGCTACTGTGTAAAGCTGTAGCAAATTGAAACAGAAAATGGGTCCACTTACCCAAAAAAATTAAAATAAAATAAAAAAGAAAGAGGTTTGCTCTAATCATGTTCAAACGATACATTGGTACATATATAAGAGAAAGAGAGAGAGAGAGAGAGAGAGTATACCCAGGCTGTGTAGTATTGGGTTGGCAGCTGCACCCCACAAGTAAAATTTGCTTAGTAGTAAAGTAAGAAATGCACCAATAAAGCATAATCTACAATCTCAGTATAAAATTTATAACTTTGACACACATAGGGCACACACTATAAACATTTTTCAGTATTCAAACTGTAGATGCGACGAAGTGACAACGGAGAGATTTGCATAGGACATATCAAGTCTTTTAAGATAATAATTATTCCTGTCTCAAAATGGATAGTTTAGTAATCACAATTCTCTCTTCTAATTTAAAAATTCAAATTTAAATCGTTGTATAATAAAAAAAATAAAAATAATAACAATTATTCCTTTTCACCAAGGTTCAAAAACCCATGGAATCCTATTGTATGCAAAATTGAAGGAATTTTTCACAAAATGCTACACGCATTCTAAGATTAGGATGGTACAAATTTTACTTATTAGATCCAAATCTATGTTTGGATATATGTACCACTCCTAAGTGAAGTGGCCATCATATTTCCATAAATAATGCCAAAAATTATATAAAAAAAAAATAGTTTTTATCTTAAGTTATCTGTATTTTATGTTATATAAAATTTTATAAATAAAAATGAATTTTTTTATTAAAAAAATTGAATCATTGATAAATAATTTTTTTTTAATCGACAAAGATCACAATCCTCAACTTATCCAAACTAATCAAATAGACCCACATTATCTAAATTATTGAAGAGCCATTCTTGGATTTATTTGACCCACATTTTGCTCTGGTCACAATCATCAACACAAAAATTTTCCATAATTTCCTAAAAGGAATTATTCATTTTGTGGCACAATTCATTCATCTCTATCTACATTATCCTGCCGTTTACGAATCACGGCACATTTTCTGCAACCTACACACCTTTTTGGTCCACTTGTCCATTGTCTCCTCCTTGATAATATATATAAATATATATATATATATATATGTATGTATGTATGTATCGTTTTCCCCATCCTTATCGTACTATTTCTTAAAGGACAAATTCCCTTTTTTCGTTTCTTTTCTTTAATTATAAATGCCGGTATATGCGGTCCAGAAAAATTGAGGTCAGCTCAAGTAGATGTTATGCAATACAAACAATTTTTGATGTAATAATAATTTTATTAAAAGTTTTAACTTTTACTTATAAAAGTTAATTAAAAAATATTATAAATAGAATAAAATAAAATAGAGATAAATTAAAAATGCACAATAGATATAATCCTAATGATAATTTAGTTAAAATAAAATATGTTATATTTAGTAGTGTCGCAGGATGCTTTCTAAATTATCAATGAGTTTCAGTTCAAGTGATGCCCCATCTCCTTTATAATAGATTTGAATTCAAGTTTTAGTATGCTATAAAAAAAGGATTTTTTCTAAATTTTTGTATCAAATGTAGGTTGTTAATGTTTATATAGATCAAGATCAAACTTTTTTTATTTAAAATTTTAATTCTTAAAAAATTATAAATATATGAGATTTATTTCTGTTCTATCTAATAATAATAAAATTCTTGAATGTAAATACCTATAAAACTAAATAAAACCCCCTTCGATGAGCTAGGAATCGACCACAGCAAAACAAGCCCTACCCCCACCCTAAGACCAGACCCACTTGGTGGGTCCTGGGCGCACCAGCTGCCCAATGGTGAACCAATCACGAGGGATCGTGTGATCTGTGATGCGAAAACTTGTATGTAATACAACGCCACTTAATGGTAAATTTTAACTTTTATATTTTTACGGTTTATTTGGATGAAAAATTTTAAAGAAAAAAAAAATTTAGAGAAAAAATTATTATTTTTTATTTTAAAAATTTAAATACCAAAAAAAATAAAAAATTTGGAGAGATTTCAAATCCTTTCAAATTTAAAATTTTTTCTCTCCAAAAAAAAAAAAAAAAGAAATTGAGGAAAAAAAAGGGCTAAAATATTTTTATATTTTAAAAATACTCTTTAAAAACTTAAAATAAAATTTTTTATTACCATTGAATTTCATTTCATTTCATTTCATTTCTTTCATAAAACTTCTAAATAAAATGGAGAAAAAATTATAATTTTTTCTTATTTTCTTTTCTCTCCTAACTACTCTTTTTTTTTTCTCTCCAAAACTCCAAATATACTGTTAAAGTTATATCCTTCTTTACAATTAAAAAAAATAAATCTTTATATAATTAGAGACAAGAATTTCATATGTTTAGTTTTTTTTTTTTTTTCATTTTCTTAATATAACGCGTTAAGAAACATAAAGGAAAAAACGTACATTATTTAAACATGAGAATCCATATTCAAGTTGGTTCAAAAATTTTAAGAAAAACATTATAAACCTCGTTCCAAAAATGAAGTTATAAAATTTTAACAAATTTTGAAGAGAAAAAAAAAAGATTGTTCGTTCTTATAAATTTTAACAAATTTTGAAAGTGCGCAGGCATGAATATGGTTTGAAACAAACTAAAATCAAGTCACTTTTCAAAACTATCAACTATAGTACAAGGAATATCAGATCTTACTGTAGCTGAATCGATGAGGCAACCTACGATGTTGAAGATATCGCTGCAGGAAACACAAATATTTAGAACCAAGGTTTTATTGCTTTTAAAGTATGCAATTATGCACATTTCATGTGTAAAAAAAATAGTTTCAAAAAGTAGAATTAATTTCATAACATACCCGACGATCCAAGCGAAGAGAAACCAAAGAGAGACGCCATGTCCTGATTTAGTTTTGAAGTTGGTGATGATTTGAGGGACTTCCGCAACTGCCCAACATATTAGACTAATCATCCCTAGCCCGAATGAAAATTCATCTGTCAAGTTGCAGAGACAGTCACCGAAGAATGTCTCAACCCACTCCAAACAAGCCTTTCTCTCATTTGAACAATATGATACTCTCAATGGCTTCATCCCTCCCTCTCTCTCTCTCTCACAACCAAAGTTTAGTGGTGAAATATCTTAAAGACGTTCATACATCTTAGAGAGAGAGAGATGAAAATGACAAAACGAACAGGAGCTATTGTACGAGCTCAAATAATGTCTTGGGGTGGGGAGGTTTGGAAAATATGCGGAGGCTCTACAAAACAACTCTCAGAGTAGCTAGAGTAATCTAATTAAAGAACTGTGTGTTGGATATTTTTCCAAACTTTGGTTAATTACTTAAATTCCATCTATGGGCATATTGTAGCTCAAATGGTGTCCCTGTACGACTATAACCTGAACTTCACCCAAAAAATAATAATAATAAACATGAAATTATTTTAAGCAGTTGGGTCATGGTACAAGTACAACTGCGCATATTCTAGGTTCAGATGCTTTTGTTTCATCGTACTGTCACTCAAAAAAAAAAATAAAAAAACAAATGTACCATCTTCTTCGCAAAACTTTAATTTATGTGAATCCCATAAAAATTATTATCCAGGAATCGATCGTTATCTCTACAATAATTGAGTTAATGGGTGGCAACAAATCTTCCTAAATGATGCGACATCAATCATTAAGAATTAGAAAGTTGCCCGTGTAAAAGTATTAAACTTGTATGAAGTTATCTTTAGAAAATCTTAATTTTCCATAATCTATTTGAATTTATTTTTGTTTTGTATTATTTTACTTATAATATTTTTAAATTAGACTAAACTGATAATAATAATAAAAGATTTTACAAGTAAAATATCAATAAATTTTTATATTAAAAGATTTATCTAAATTCAGTTAAGTTTAATTTTAATATTTTCTAGACAAGAAAGCACAATCTTTGCATTGTTCAACATTATCCATCATCTCTTGATTCAAAGCACGTTAATCCAGGTTCACCGTCGAAAAGAAAATGTACCTTGTTTATTATACATAAAATGTCTATTGTCACTCGTATTGATAACAATATTTTTCATGATTGATTTTGTTTTTCTCATTTCTTTTTCATTAAATTCTTCAATTTTCTTTTTATAAATTATATATTTTTAATAATTACGTTATATTTGATTAAATTTAATTTAGATCAAATTGAGTATTTAAGGGAGTAGATCTTTTATATATATATATATAAGATTCAAATTTAAAATTTTATTTAAGATTTATCAATATCTAACTAATTGATTGATATAATAACTTTTTAATGATATGAGTTAAGAGGTATTTTTATTAATAATATTGATTCTATTCCTAAGAGCTTAATTAGCTAAAATGGGAGCATGTGGTCTCTTGGGATAGTCTAAGCAAGTCTTTCTATTTTTATTTTTTTAATTTAATTTTATTTAATTATATTTTTTTTATAAAAAAATAAAATAAAATGGGAGCGGATGTTGTTAGGATGGCCTCATATCATGCATATAATTTCATATTCATTCGGATGGATTCTTTCTGCCAGACGCTCGTCCTGAACACTGTTACACATGACCCACTTGTGTGAATGTGAAAATCTGCAAAAAGACAAATAGCCATAATTGCGTATTATTGAATTGTAGCCCGATGCGGTCTTTTATGTTCAACTCTTATCAAAAAAATGTTTGTCAATATTCACGTTTTTCATTTTTAAAATATGTATTATTTTTAAAATAATTTAGTATGAAAAATTAATTAATATTTATGTAATTTTTTATTTATATATTTTCTTATATTTGATAAAGACCGATGTCTCTAGATTATCACATTCATTAGTTTAATAAGAAATCATTTTTTTTAAGAATTTTAACGCAATGGTTGAATTATTTTTTTGGTGACCTTGAGGTTACGGATTCAAGACATGGAATGGAAATAGTTTCTTTACAAAAATATAAGGAAAAAACTATATACATATATATCTATTCCAAAATCTATCCTAATTATTGAGATTAAAATTTTGATTATTATTATTATTGTTTGTATATTTTTTATATTTAATAAATTATTTATTTAATTAATTATTATTTTTTATTTTATAATTAATAATTACATATTTTTCATTTTAAATTTTTATTATAATAAAAAACAATTTTATTATTTTCATAAAATAATTAATATTTATATAAATATTTATATATTTTTTATATTTATACATTTTTTTATAATTTTATTTTTTATATTCTCATAAAATATTATTTTTTTCATCTATTTTCTTCCCTATTTTTATTTATGTGCAAGCTAAGCGATTAATCGTTGTCAAATTGTGTTTTGTATGATTATATAAAGCATATTTGTCTCAGAAAAGATTGATCTATCCACATCGTCATCAAAATTAAAATAATAATAAAAATATAACTAGATATTTTATCATGTCGTACGGAATGAATGTAGACGCCTTTGATAACTATTGGAAGGAAAATTGCTTCTTTTTTCTTTTCTCTTAATATTTATTTTATTTATAATTTTTTATTTCAATCAAATAAATTGCATGAACACAGTTGAGTTTTTTTAAAAAAAAAAAAAATTATTACACTAATAAATCTGAATATCGATACCCAAATTTCTGAGTGGAATGTCATAGATGCTTCGGGGCGATGAATATCGTGTCAGATGAAAAAGTAAATAATTGTGCCGTAATTAATTGACGGCTAGCAAACTTTTCCATGGGTATATGTCACCCAAGTAATAACATTCTGGAAAATCAATATAATTGCAGTGTGATAGGGCAGCCATCGCGGTGATAGTGTTTGTGTGTGTCTATTTCAGGATATTGTTGATTTGAATTCATATATTAAAAAAATATAAAATCAACCTATCGTCCAGATTAATAACTTTGTAGTACCGCAAATATTTTATGCCTGTCCAAAAAGGATAAAACATATATAATTATTTTTTTTATAATAAAAATCGAATCTTAAATTATAAGATTGAAAAATAAGAATTATTATCATTGAATTATCTTTTTGAAAATAATATATTACTACTCAGTCCTGAATTTTCATCCAAGTTTAAATCTTTTCATAATGTACCTTGTCTAGGTATATGTCTCTGTACATGAAAATATTTTATATTAAATATACAAGATTAGAAACACCATATGAGTTGAGATAGAACCTCTTAGCATGAGAGAGAGAGAGAGAGATGGGAGATGAGAGATGAAGGATGAGAGAATATCATCCTGCATTAAATTTGTCGTTTTGCCCGACAAGAAACATCAACTAGGCAGGATAATGCCAAATATCCTAAGAGAGCCGACGCCATCGTTGCGCAGCATCTCCTCTCCGGGTGAAATTGGGCCTAGCCCATTAAAGCCCACAAAATGCACTCAAGTTTTCACATTATTGGGTCGCTATCCACTTATAAGAATCCCATATTGAAGCCCATTTAAGGTCATGAAAGCGAGCCTGGCAATCAATCAAATGAAGACATGATTGGGCATGTTTGAGGTAATCAAGAAATCAAGTAATCTAGATGCCCATCATAAATTTATTAATTTATACTTTGTTAATCAACCCGATTTGAAAGATGTTGACTTGACCAACCGGGCTGCACGGGCCGGAGATCACTGGCAGTGGGGATATATCTGTTAATATAATTTACTTGGTCAGTTTGTGTGACAGCACCGGTTAGCTTGCTGACAGATTTATTTATTTATTATTTTTTTGATTTTCAACTATCAATATTTAAATTTATCAATTAATTCAATCTAAATATTATAAAATATATTCAATCCAAATACTATAAAATATATTAAGAATTCGGACCTTTCAAATCTTATTTTTTTCATTTGTATGATTCA